>JAQQSW010011936.1:0-12640 GCA_028646575.1 Pseudocheirus occidentalis | reverse complement strand
AGTTCTCAGGGCAATCCCCGGCACACACTGAAGTTCACAAGGTTCAGCACACCTCAAACCCTTCAGGACTTCTCTTGCCTGGAACTCAAGGATCAGCCAGGCCACCAACAAACAGAGTCCCATTCTGTTCATATCTTCAATCAGCTTCACTGAGGAACCAAATCCAAAATCTGTCTTGACTCTATAAAATTATTCTTTATAAGCACTGGTCTTCTCCCAAGTCAACAGGGGAATGTCTCAGCCAATAGCATTCTTCCAAGTCACAGGGTAATTCACACCTTTTCACCAATGGACACAGTTCTATGCTTAGCCCTAAGTTACTAGGATCTACTTAACCCTAAATATATGATCTACTTAGCCCTAAGTATCCTATCCACTTAGCCCTAAATATCAAACAAATTGATTACCATTACACACCCCTAGTAGGTAAGATGTTGAAATAAAATTGAGGCTGATACCAAATGTAGACTGAAGGCGATAGTTCCAAGACCATATCACTTGCAGGGCACTCAGGATACATACTGTTTTTTCTTGTGATATATATGTATATATCTGATCTCCTAAGGTGATGGTAAGCTCTGGAAGTTCAGAGATTGTGTCTTAAATTGCCTTGCCGTTCTACATAGGATCTAGTATAGCATGAAAAAGAAAAACATACATTAGAAAGGAGTATCTCTTCTTCCACAAAGATGAGGTGTTCCTAAACTTACCTGGAAAAAAGAAGGTGCAATGTTCTAGGCACTATGGAGTACATGTGTAGAGGGGTGGGAGGTGACAGAGGGGGTATGTAGTATGGGTGGGCATGGGCCCACTGAAGCAATTCTGTGGATCTGAGGGTCTTACGTTTTTTGTGTTGTGTATCCATTGGAAGTTTGGTGAAATCTATGGACTCCTTCTTAGAATATTGTTTTTAAGTGCATAAGATAAAATATGTAAGATAATAAAGGACACCAATTATGTTGAAAAACTTTTATTAATTTTTCTTTTTTATAAAACAAAATCACACACCCCATATTGAGTATGCACTGAGTTCCCCAGGCAACTTCCAGGATTCCTTTTGCTCCATGCTAAAAGAGCATGTCACTTTGGGATAATTCAGCAAACCTCCAGGGGTTACAATGTGGTCAATAGGCCACTCTAAATTTGCTTCATCAGCCTGTAGCAGTAAACACCCTAGCATACCCAGGATGGCTGCTAGCACAGGTTCTTAGATCTGCTTTTCTAAAGCAAAGCAACTCAAAAAGTTAACAATCTTACTTTAATCAAACATGTATCATTTACTTAGTTCAGGGGCCGGGGGGAAGTCAACACCCTGAACTTCAGAGAATACAAACAGAAGTTACATGCAGACAAAGAAACACATGAGCAGACAGATTTCCAGCCATCTGACCATTACATCCATACCCATTTAGTTATCAGAGAGGGAAGCACCAACATCTGGGTTTTCAAAGCCAGGGGGCTCAAGGGCTTCCCAGAGTCTCATCTGGCCAAATCACACAATTCTTTCCAAAGTGAGCCCCAAAGCAAAAACTCACAGCAGGATTTTTATAGCCTTCTCCTGGATCAGAGAATGTCAAATCCCTCTTGACCCACTGCCCAATCACAAAGCAATAAGGTGTGGACATTGCTGAAGAACAGGCCTCCTGCCACAGGCTCCATGTGACCACATTCAGTCTATTAGGGGCCAGAGTCTATTTTCAAATCAGGGAAGGTTCTCAGAGTCACTTAAGCCTATCAAAGGGTCTAGGGGCAGGGAAGATCTTCAGATTCCCATAACACAGCCTAAAGCAGCAGCCCTTTCAGTTTTTTTAAGCAATGCTTAATTTTTCCCCAATTCTGTTAAACAATTTTTAACATTCTTTTTTTTTTTTAGTTTTGGGTTCCAAATTCTATCCCCACTTCCTTCCTTTCCCCTCTCCCCAAGACAGTAAGTAATCTTATATAGGTTATACATATGCAATCATGTAAAACATATTTCCATATTAGTCATTTTGTGGAAAAAAACTTAAATTGATAGAAAAAAAAGAAAGTGAAAAATAGTATGCTTCAGTCTGTATTTAGACACTATCAATTATTTTTCTGGAGGCAGATAGCATTTTCATCATGAGTCCTTTGGGATTGTCTTAGAGCATTGTATTGCTAAGAATAGCTATGTTATTTATAGTTGATCATCATACAATATTACTGCTACTGTGTGCAATGTTCTTCTGCTCCTGCTCATTTCACTGCATCAGTTCATCTAGTCTTTCCAGATTTTTCTGAAATTATACTGCTCATCAATTCTTATCACACAACAGTATTTCATTGCAATCCTGTACCACAACTTCAGCCACTCCCCAACTGATGGGGAATCCCTTCAATTTTAAAAAAATAAAAAGCTATTTCACTTTTGAGACATAGATATGCATAGAAGTTGCCTGGGAGAATTAGTAGAGGCTCTTTGGACACTAATCTTATACCAATGATGATGAATTTCTATTACATGTACTTTAAGTTTCCTGTGAACTATGCAAAATTAGTATTGTGAGGGGCAGCTAGGTGGTACAGTGAATAGAGCAGCGGTCCTGGAATCAGGAGAACCTGAGCTTAAATCTGATTGTAGACCCTTGACACACTTACCAGCCGTGTGATTTTGGGCAAGTCACTTAACCCCAACTGCCCTCCAAAAAGAAAAAAAATTAGTATTGTGACATTCCAATTTTAATTAGATTCCTTGGAAATCATTTTACAGAATCTCAGAGCTAGAAGGACCTGAGAGGCCTGATGGCAAAGCACATATCAGAATATCAATCTCTTCTACAACATATGTGAAAAGTGGCCATCAAGCCTTTACTTAAAGACCTCTTGTGAGCTCCAATCTGCTTCCTTCCAAAATAGCACATTTGCTTTTTGTATTTATTCATTTATCTATTTATTCATTCACTTATTTACTTGTTCATTCATTCATTCATTCATTGATTCATTCATTTATTTATTTTTAGTTTACAACATTCAGTTCTACAAGCTTTTGAGCTTTAAATTTTCTCCCTCTCCGTTCCCTCCCCTTTCCCCAAGATGGTATGCAGTACTACATAGACTATACATATACATTCATATTAAAGATATTTTCACATTGGTCTTGTCATAAAGAAGAATTATAACCAAAGGAATGAACTATGAGAAAGAAGAAACAAAACAAAACAAAACAAAACAAAAAAGAGAGAGCAAATAGTATGCATTGATCTGCATTCAGAATCCACAGCTCTTTCTCCAGATGTGGATAGCATTTTCCATCATAAGCCTTTTGGAACCTTGTATTGCTGAGAAGAGACAAGTCTGTCAAAGTTAGTCACCACACAACGTGCCTATAACTGTGTACAATGCTCTCCTGGTTCTGCTCACTTCACTCAGCATCAGTTCATATTAAGTCCAGGTTTTTCTGAAGTCTGCCTGCTCATTATTTCTTATAGAACAATAGTATTACATTACATTCATATACCACAACTTGTTCAGTCATTCTGCAATTGCTGGGCATCTCCTCAGTTTTCAATTCTTTGCCACCCCAAAAAGAGCTACTATAAATATTTTTGTATATGTAGGTCCTTTTTTTCCCCATTTATGTAATCTCTTTGGGATAGAGCCCTATAAGTGGTATTGCTGAATCAAAGGGTATACACATTTTGACAAACCTTTGGGCATAGTTCCACATTGTTCTTCAAAATGGTTGGATTAGTTCACAACTCCACCAACAATGCATTACTGTTCCAGTTTTCCTACATCTTCTTCAGCATTTAATGTAGGACATTTGTTAGGAAACTTTTCATTTCGTTAATCCTAAATTTACTTCTCTGAAACTTCTGTCCATTCTTCCTAGTTTGCTGTTAGAGTCAGAAAGAACAGATTTCATGCTTCTTCCATATAAAAACTCATCAAGCACTTGAAAATAGTTATCATCTCCACTTTAAATCTACAGATTTCAATTGTTGTTCAGTCATTTTTCAGTCATATATTACTCTTTATGACCCCAGTTCAAGTTTTCTTGGCAAAGATACTTTCTTGGTTTTCCAGTTCCTTCTCCAACTCTCTTTAAAGATAAGAAAACTGAGGTAGAAAGGGTTAAGTGACTTGCCCAGGTTTGCACAATTTAGTAAGTGTCTGAGGCCAGATTTGAAATCAGGAAGATTTCAGGAAGTCTTCCTGACTCCAGGTGCAGCACTCTATTTACTGTGCCAACTAGCTGTCCAATTAAATATCACAATTCCTTCAACAAATCTTTAAACTGTATGATTTTAGAGCCTTTCACCATTTTGGTGGTCTTCCTCTGGATATTTCTTAATTTATCAAGGTACTTCCTAAAATGTGGCTGTTGTCAATATGGTCTGATCACTACAGACCAGTTTGTTATACTTCTGATACTCACTTCTTATGTCATTATGAGCAAGTCTTTCAAATTCTCTTAGTTTCATTTCCTTTAGTTTTAAAATATGATTATAATAACTCTAGTATATACCTCATAATGTTGTTATGAGACTTCAATGAAATAAAATGTTATTCACTTTATAAAAATAAAACCATTATATTATTAGTCACTCAATCAGTAAGCATTTATTAAGTACCTGCTGGGTTCCAGGCACTGCAACAGGCAAACAAACCAAACAAATGAAAACAATTCTGCTTACAAAGAGCTTATTATTTAGTTCCCCCTTTTCATGACTATTGTCAATCAATTAGCTAATGTATATAAAAAACAAAGGAATTGATTTTTTTGATGCCCAAGTTAATTGTTGATTCATAAATGATGCTTTTGAATGTGTGTGGTTCCTAATGAGGTCAGTTAGATGAATAATCCATTAGTTTGAGAACAGAAAGATTAAGACAGAGACAATTTATTTACTTTTCTGATTGTTGGTTGCTGTGTTTTAGTCAGTGAGGTTAGTTTCATGCGGCAGGTAAGTCTTGACATTTTTCCTGTCTATATATCTGCATCAACAAGAGAAAGAAAAAAAAATTATGTTGTCTTAAGTTAATTACATAAATTCAAAAATGTCAATTAAAAGATCAGTAGCAATGTTCTATAAAAAGTCATCAGTTTCAACTTCAGTTTTATTGGCCTCCTATTCTTTATAGATGATTTTTTCAGTATGCAAGACTAATCGATTCTGTAGCTGCTTTAACTTCTCATATATTTCTACTTTTTTCAATACAATATTTACATCTCACACAATCCATTTGTAATTTGCAATCATTATTTATGTTATTAATTATAGTAGATAATTATATTAGAATCTAACAAATTATATCAGGTCAAGAATCTCCACATCAATAGTGAAAACAAAACCTCCCAGAACATTTTTCTCTATTTTTTAATAGTATATCTTTGCAGACATCTGAACAAGTTTTGTTCAGCCAGTAACTAAGACAGAATCACATATTTTCTTTTTTTCTTTTTTTTTTACTTTGAAAGGTTGTACACATTATTTTGTACATGCCCCAAATAAGCATTATTGGTTAATCACTTGTAAAGATCAGAAATGATCATTTTAATATTGATATTTGTGTGGTTGCCTACCTTCAGTCACCTCCAGTCATATATCATACCTCTGATAGACTCTGTATTATATGGTCCATGTGGGCTTTTTTTGCCCTTATTTTTGCTTTTATTTGAAATTTAAGGCTACCTACTATAATCAGATAAAATATCTTATTATTTCATACATTTTCTTATTTTATTTCTTTACAAATATTTTTGTTGATCTTTTGTTTTTACATCATCTTCATTTCTGAATATATTACTACCTTACCCAACAACCTGCCTCTTATAACAAAGAATAAATAAACAAATAAAAAAGCAGTTCCACAAAACTAACATCAAACAGACAGGATAATGTATACATTGCTTTAAGTCCATAGTCCTCTACCTCTACCACTCCTAAGAATAGAGGTGCTTTACTTTCTCATCTCTTCTTGGTTCCTGTGACCATACGGTATTCATTTTTTTTTATCTTTCCATTTAAATTGTTGTAATCATCATTTATATTTCTTTCTTTATTCTTTTATTTCACCCAGTATCATTTCATATGTCTTTAAATTTTTCACATTTAACCTTTCTTAAAGCAAAATACATTTATATTCATGTACTCCAATTTGTTTAACCATTCATCAATTAATAACCATATCTCAAACAGAACTCATTCTCCTTCTCTCCAACCCCTCCACTCTTCCCAGCACATATATCTTCTACGTATCTTCTATATATCCTCTGTATTCTACTCCCACAACCACCACCCTGGGTCATGCCCACATCACTTCAACTCTTGGCTATTGCTCTAGCCTTTTGGTTTTCCTAAAATCTATCTCCATTTATCTACTACCATGCTTTATTTTATGTTTCTTTATGCTTCCCTATAGGAGAAGGAGAAGGAGAGAATAATACAACTTGGAAACACAAAGTTATATATTTGCTTTAGATACAGGAAAATGGGGAGAAAGTTGCAAACCTATGTCCTTTTCCTCAAAAAGATCTGTCGAAAGAATCCAGATAAAAGGGATGATAGTAGCAACAGTAGAGGAAGGCCTGTGAACCTACACTCAAATGTGAAACCTAAGAGCCAGATTAAGATCAGGAAACCCCTCTAAGGATTTTAGTATAACACCACCCTTATTCTCAAGATAGTTTCAAAGCTCTGGCAACACCATTTGGACCTGTAGGACCTCAATTCTTCAGATCTAATTTGAGCAAATTTGGGTGTGTGGATGAAGATTTTAAGTGAACCAGTCTCAGGAAAAGTAGTAGCCAGAGAGAAGCAGCTGCTATTACTCCTATGTGTTATAACAAATATTATTAACATGTTTTGTGGAATAAATGTCAATGTTAGAAAAAGCCACATATGAAGCTTAACGATAAAATAGCAAGACAAAGCTTTGAGTAATATTCTTTCTGAATTATTACAAATTAGAAATGAGATAGATCCTGGAAAAAAAGAAAAAATTAAATATCAGAAAATAAAATGTTAGATGCTGACTTATAAGAAATATGTGATAGACCATGTCTTTCAAATTTTATAAGGATGTGTTATCACATAACCAGACATTGTTTGATGGAAATACCCTTTAGTCTGATAGGCAGACAGATCATTTATATTAATTTCAGTTCTGAACCTCTTGTTATTCCCTGAAAAAATAAGTTAAGCTTTCCATCCTAAAACTTTCTAATGTCTGACAGTCTCTAGGTATTTTAATATTCTTCCATTTAACTCTGTTCTCTATTCTATAAAAAATAATAATAATAGCAAGAGAGATTTTTCACCCCATCTCTAATCAATGAGAAAAAGTGAGTATTGTTGTTGATTGAATCAAGAATCCTTTATTTGCACTTACTCTCTTGTTTCCTGCTCTTCCATACCATTTTTATTTTCCCCATTTTTTTCCCTTCTAATTTCTGTTTAAAACAAGGCGGGGGTGGGGGGGAAAAATCTTTCCTTTATAGACACATCCAGAAATTATATCAATGCCATTGGTGCATTAAAAAGTTCTCAGGGATAAGAAATAATGAAGTAACGCCAGACTGAAGAAAACCAGCACTTCTCGAGACCACACAAACTTCCCTCTACTACCTCTGGGTCAGAAAAATCACCAGTGGTTCCCTGGGCTGGTTTCTCCCTTATTCACTGATACAATGAGAGTCCTTTATCTTAATGCGCCTCAGGCAGTTATTCTGCTATCTTATTTTTTATATAGCTCCTAAAACTTTGGTTGCCATAAATACTCAGGTTCACAGTTTCCTGAATACTGCTCTACTCTGCTAACAAAAGAAACACTTCACTGGGCTGGTTTTAGTATTCCCCTTTTCTTCCCCTGGTCATTAGAAAGACAAGGATTGCAGCACTTGCTAACATTGTGGTGCCCTGGCCTCATTAAGTATCTTTCTCAGTAAGAGCTTCTTTAGAATTGAAGCTATACACAGAGGCTATTATGGGCCCAAATTCTTCTAACTAGACAAATGCAAGTGCCTGGAATGCAATGAAAATATCCATAGAGAATGACAGGTCTGCAATGCACCTTGTTTCCATGTGTATGACTCTTTGCATGGAGCCATTCAATTGTACTAGGCCTAATTCAGAGGGCAAAGGCAGGCAGCACAGAAGAAATTAAGCAATCTAGCTAGTGAGACAGGACATATGCTGCAAATAACTGAAGAATATTCTTATAGATTAGCGTAGCAGCAAGTGGGGATCAATATAGAGGGGTATAACTTGACTGTGGAAGTGGTAAAGAATCCTGTGTTGAGAAGTGGTCGAAGTTAGTTGAGATTCTTCAGTACCTTCTATAACCTTTTCCCAGTACCCCAGGGTGGTAGGCAGAATCATAGTGAGAAGCTATGAAAAATGCCTCTTACAAATGCCTCTGCACCCACCCAATATTTATCATGGATTAGAAGGATTTTCCAAAGGAGGTATGGGTAAATGAACTTGAGAGATGACCAGTAGGAGGAACTCTGACCCATAGGTCAGGATGCTTTGACCAACATGGTAAGATCCTTTGGACTCACATCTAGTTTAAAAAACACTTCTTAAAACCTCATTTTTGTGTAGACTATGTTAGACTGTATAAGGGATACAAATGGGGTGTGGAGGGGCGTTCTTTGTTCTCACGAAATTATCTCAGGTGCCTTAGACTAGATTTATAATTTCCTTCAAGGATTCACAGCTGATTACAAAAGAAAAGCAAAAAAACTTTTGGAAAGTTCCTCTCAGAATAGGGGTTTTCAAAATGTTTTGTGTTATAGACCACTTTGATAATCTGGTGAAATAAATAATTATATTATTATATATTATTATAAATCAAATGAATTGTCAGTGCCTAACTTCATAATTGGAGCTGAAAACAATGCATTTTTTTCCTATCCAAGTTCGTATACCCCCTGAAATCTATATAGGCAGACTAGTTGGTCTCCCTCACAGCCTGGGGAATCAACTACAGTGAAATTCAGTCTCTCTAAAGGGAGGCCAATCTGACTGGGAAACCAGAGTGCATACAGCCCTTGATAACAGCTGAAGTCAACCATTCTGAGACTGAAGAGGTTATGTGTTGAGGGGAGGTAAGTCTGAAGACCTTCTGTATGAGAAGAGGAGTTGGCTTTTTCACTTCTGAAATAGTCATGCCTCACCTGAATTAGCAGCTCTTAGCTAATCAACTAAGTAATAATTATCTGCTGTGTATGTAATAAATGTCCAACATTATATTAGATACCATATAAAATATTGACAGCCCATGCTATTGACTGGAGTTGTTGGTTTTTTGTTGTTGTTTTTAACTCCTTAAGGACAGAAACCTTTCCTATAATTTCCAAAATTACTTATCCTCATTCTACTCTAGGCCTCCATCTCCTCTGCTGTAGTTTCCCATGTATTTTATTTACCTCATTTCTCTACTCTCCAATCCATTCTCCACACAGCTACCAGTAATATTCCTAAAATAAAGAATTAATGCTCTTCTCTCCTGCTCAGCAAACTCCTATGGCTTGCTTATTACTTCTATGATCAAATGAAAATACCTCTTACATTTAATGCATTTTATAATCCAAATTGGTCTTCTTGCTGATCATCATATATGACATTCTACATTCCATATCTTTGCCTTTGCATGGGATTCACTACATACCTCTAATATACTTCCTCTTCATTTATATATCTCAGAATGACTAGATTCCTTCAAACCTCAGCTCCAATACACAATCCTATATAAGCCATTTCTTATCCTCTCTCCCTTCCACTGGGAGGACATCCCCATGAAATTATCTGGTATTTAGAGATATTTTGTATATACTAATATATATGCATGTTTTCTCCCCAATAAAATATAAAGACCTTAGTTCACAAACCCTTTTATCTTTCAGTTTATATCCCCAATATCTAGCAGGTTGCATGACAAACAGTAGACACTTCAATTCATGATTAATTGATTGGTATTCAGTAAATACTTTTTGTTGCACTGCTTGATTGCAAACTAATTGGTTCTCTCCTCATCTCCCTCTATAAGCTATACTATTTTGCTTGGTGATCTTATCAACTCCCAAAGATTCAGTTGTTATCTTTATGCAAATGATTATCACACCTATTTATTTGGCTTAATCTCTTTTCTGACTTCCAGATTTGCATTTTGAACTACCTTTTGCATATCTTGAACCTGATGTCTCATAGGTATCTTAAATTCAACTTGTCCAAAAATGAACTCCTTATCTTCTCTCCCACCCTACCCCCAGTCCCAGACCCTTCCCTCTTTCTAACTTCCCAATAGATAGTCAGTGCAAAATAATCCTCTTAGTCTTCCAGACTCATAGCCTAGGTATCATCCTTACCTCCTACCTCTTTCTCATCCCACCCATATCAAATTAGTTGCCAAGTCTTATTGTTTATACCTTAATAACATCTTTCTTATACTGCCCTTTCTCTCTTTGGACATTTATCATTACCATAGTGGTGAAGGTCCTTATCACCTCACACCTGGAGTATTGGAAAAAGGTGTGTAGTGGTAATTAATTTAGCTGGTACTTAGCCCTGAGTAACTAAGATAGTAACCTTCTGCAAGGTGGCATTATCTCACATATATTATCTCACATATATCCTATATGTATCATGCCTCATATCATTTGGACACATGTATGTTTGTATGTATCATATATATGAATCATTATATATATTTTGTAGATAATCATTTGCAGATTTTTTCTTTGTATTCTCGACACTTTAACTCAGTGCCTGACACATAGTAGGTACTTAATAAATGCTTCTTGACTTGAACAATTAGAAAAATAATATATGCATTTATGAAACCAAGAAAGACTATTTGTACAAAAGAAATTTAGAGAAAAGAGAAATTAATGTAGTCTGGGGTTGGTTAGAAAGCTTTTATGGAATAGGTCTTAAAGGGCTACAATTTTGAGAAGAAATCTTCAGCTCTGTGCCATTGTCTTGTCTGTGACACTTCCCAGCCAACTTTAAACCATGGCATAGCCACTCTTGTCTTCCTCAGTCATCCACTGAAATTTACTTTCCATCTCTAGCTTCCTTTCCTAAATGTGTCATCATCCTTCATCAGAAAGTAAGCTCTTTGAGGTTAGGGATGATGTTACTCTCCTGTATTTATATCCTTGATGCTCTGTGTAGTTCATTATAGCACACACTTTATAACTTTATAAATTCTTTCATTTATTTATTCAAACCAATACTTTTAGGACAAAGAGGAACCCTTCTTAATTTTGCATCAGTTATAGACAACTGTTGAGAACAACTGGCGCACCGTGTTACAAGCCTTCAGAGAATTAACCAGTCCTTCAGATTTTCCTTAGTCCTTCTAATATTTAGAAATGTCCAAGCAATGCAACTAGTACTAACTGGAGGGCAAGAACTCTGCATAGTAACTAGAAACTTTAGTGCCTAAAATAAGAACTACAAATGCACCCTCAAATTAATTTTGAAATTCATGATGTGAAAACAATAAAAACAAACTTTGTTTTGTGGTAGGAGAAATTGGTTCCTATCACAATTATATTTTACACCCTATAAACATCAGTGCCCTGTAGCATTCAGTTGTCCCATCCTAGTTCTAGCCCTTTGTACATTAGCTCATGAGACTTTTTTAAAAGTCTGTCTAGTTCCTAGCTAATATACTCCCTGTGAAGGTAGTTTTTCATTTCCTTTTCCTACTAGGTGGAAGAACATATCTGCATTTCCCAGTTACTCTGAAGTTTGTTCTGAGTTGATCCATTGCAGTAATCAGATGAGAATTATTTTTTGGTGTTAGTTTAATGTACAAAGTGTTTCTGAGGAGATAAGATGATTATACTTACTTTACAAAGGATACTTTACAGACATTTAGGCAAAATGCTTTTAGCTAAATGAGAACTATATAGGAAATGGGTTGTTGTTATTATTGTTGTTTTAAACAAAGTCCCCAAAGGATTACAGTTGCTAGTTCTGAGGAGCATTTATTTCCATTTTATTTCTCTGTCTCCTGTAGATGTTTTATTTAAAATTTGAGTCTTGATTCACAGCATTGAACATGGACTTCAGTGAGTGCAAGAAATTAAAAATTTAAGTCCTGCCAAGTGCTCTTGGAAGAAAAATTGAAGGTCAGACAAGGTGGGTTTTCTGAGTCCCTAAGTGATTGAAGAGGAGGAAGGGGACTCAAGAACCAGCTGCAGCTCATGACCACATGGGGATGCTTGAAGCAAACAACCAAAGGACAGGATGCAAGTCAAAGCAGTTAACGCATGTTAGTGTTATTATTTGATGAAGGGTTGATTCAGCCCAGGTAGGGTATTGTTGAACATTTATTATTTAAAATGCATTAATGGGCTTTCAGTTGGTAGTTAGCCCATCTACACAATGTGCTGTTTATCAATGTTAGTGTTTCTACTGATCTTCAAGGGGCATTGATGCCATTTATAAAAGGTATTCTCTCTCTGATCACATTTTAATGGGAAAAAGCAGATAACAGGAATAACTTGAAACAGAAATATAACTTAATATTTCAAAGCCCTCAGGTCTCTGATTAGAACATTACTCTCTGCACATAATCTCTTACTAAACTAAATTGATTCTTTTTCCATATAAAAATAACACCAAGTCTCCAAATTTTGAGCAAGCAAGGGCTCTGTAAG
>JAQQSW010011935.1:0-12640 GCA_028646575.1 Pseudocheirus occidentalis | reverse complement strand
TTCTGAATAAAGACCTTGGTTCTGCCTTCCATGTGGAGAGTTTGCTATATTTTGTGATCCAAAACTACACCAACATATTCATAACCATCATGGGTGTTGTGAATATCTCATTATTGATACACAGGGCCAGTGCTCTACTCACTACGTCACCTAGCCCCCCCATTGGTCATATACTCTTAAACATTTTTATCAATGTCCTGAAAAAAGCACAGTCTGCTTATCAAAACTGGAGATGCCACAAAACTAGGAGTAATAATTAACACATTAGATGATAGCATCTAAGTCCAAAAGGACCTTGATAGTTTCCCAGTATGTTAGGTTGAATTTAACAAGTTGAAATTTTATAGGGACAAAAGACAACTTCACAAATATAAGACAGCTGTTAGTATAAAAAAAATCTTTGGTCTTTAGAGCACTATATTAGCTTAAATAATCTTCTCCCCTTCCATTTTGTTGTTGTTCAGTCCTATCCTACTCTTTGTGATCCTCTGGAGTTTTCTTGGCAAAAATGATAGAACAACTTGCCATTTCCCTCTCCAGCTAATTTTACAGATAAGGAAACAAAGGCAAGCTGAGTTAAGTGACTTGCTCAGAGTCACACAGCCAGTAATTGTCCGAGCTGGAATGAATTTAAGAAGATGATACTCTATCCAATGTAGCATTTAGACCAGCAGTTCTCAACCTGTGGGTTATCTTCAATCTGTAACAATGAAAATACATCCTGCATATCAGATAGATTCATAACAGCAAAATTACAGTTATGAAGTAGCAACGAAAATAATTTTATGGTTGGGAGTCACCACAACATGAGGAACTGTATTAGAGTCGCGGCATTAGGAAGGTTGGCAACCACTGATCTAGACAGCTGGGGGAGTGATGGCAGGGATCAGCAAGGAATAGCACCTGTGGTGTGACGGCTTGCCCAACCCTTTGCAAGGCTAATCATCCACCTCTAGTATACACCTGCCACCCAACTCTCACCTGTGACCTCAAGAAGCAACAGTATGTGCAGCAGTCATATCCTGGTAAAACTACCTTGGCAAACAGGTTAAACCAGACTAAGGGTAACCAACAGGCCTCAGATCCTTTCTTGACTGGAGAATTCCCATGGTGAAATAGGTAGATGGAAACAATTTTTTCCAATGGCCATGAAGGTGGCTGAAGCAGGCATGGTGGAGTGCTTAGAACTTGGTTAAACATTGAAATGCCAAGATTATCCACTACATCCTGAGTCATAAGTGCTTGTCTTTTGTCCTGCCAAGAGACTTAGATGACTATGGAAAAGAGAGTGAGGCTGATGATTTTGTGCAAGCATGCCTCACTTACATCCAATTTATGTGCAAGTCAAGGCATGTTGATTTCATTGGTCCTCTTTGAAAAAGAAGAATAAACAACACAAGACTAACTAGTATAATATGGTGGCCAAGGAAGCTATATAATTCTAGGGTATGGTAATAAGATAGTCATAGTAGCCAGAAATAGGGAGGTGATACTTCTTCTGCACTCTTCCCTCATCAGATCATCTGTAGTAATGTGTGCAGTTCTGTGTAACAAATCTGAAGGACTGACAGTTTTAGAGAGCATTAATAAAGCCCACTGGTACATTGAAAAGCCTCCACATCTTACCATACGATATGAAGACCATTTGAAGGAAATGGAGTTTGTTTGTTTGTTTGTTTGTTTGTTTTGCCTGAAGAAGACAACAATGATTGATGTCTGTTTGGAGTGGGGGTGAACCACCTGTCCTCACTTTTTTTTTGAAAGGCAGTCAAGAAGGCAGATTGAATTTCTGCTTGTCTCCAGAAGACAAAATTAGGAATAGGTTAGAAGTTGCCCACAGAAAATTTAAGCATGATCAGAAAAAAATACTTCCTAATAATTAGAATTATATAATATATGTGTGTGTGTGTGTGTGTATAAATGATATTTTTATACCCCATGCTTAGGATTGTGCCTCGCACATAGTGGCCTCTTAATAAATATTGATTGATTGAATTATTCTTTAAGAAGCGAAATAGATTGTCAGAGATAGAAGGTCTCATGCTTCCTTGAAATCTTCAAGCAAAGACTGAGTGATTACTTGCAGGTATGTGATAGAGGTCATATTTATTCAGGTATGGGTGGTAGATGAATTCTGTAGTCCCTTCCAACTTTGAGTCTATGAAACTGATACAAATTCTCACCTCCGCATATTGTCTGAAGTCCTCCTTTCCCTGCTCAGAATATATCTCCAGTGTAGAATCAGAGAGCAGGAACTACTGGGTGTTGCTGATAACATTAAATAGTACTTCTGCTATCTGTGTTACCCTGAATATTATTTCTCTATACAACCTCTTTACTGTTGATGGCAAAGAGGCAGAGTAGGGAAGCAATTCCTTTTTACTCTTTTTTTCTTACTGATGTTACTTTATAATGCTCATTCCTTGCTCTTTTGAGGTAGTGAGGGAGATTGGGGCCATTATATAACCCTCTCACTCTGCCCTCTTATTGGAAGTACTTTCAAATGTGTTTTTTGAGGGGAGGAGAGAGGGTGCAGGAAAACATAAATAATAATAAATATAGTGACATTTTTGTGATTTTTATACCTTTCAATCAATTTTGTCTCTGAAGTTGTGTTCTCCAATTGAAAATTGTTAGGAAAAGCCTGTTTAGTTCCTTCCCATGCTTATAACAAAGATAAGCTTGAGTGAATGTATGGTTCATTTCCATAAGGAATTTATACAGATAAGAAAATCAATATCTTGGTCATTTCTTGCTGATCTCTCACTTGCCTTCCCCTGACCTCCCCTTCCCCATATTACCATCCATATTTTTTTTGCTCTTTGTTGTTTCTCTATTTTTGACAGCTTGAAAAGTGATCTTTAAGTATTCAATTTCAACAGTACAGGAAATGAGGTTTTTAAAAAGAATCTCTTAAAAAAAATCTATTGTAAAAGTCCATGCATCACATCTCCTACCTCCAACCAAGTGGTTAGTCATACATTTCTTGAAAACCTCTGAAACAAATGAGAAGTTCAAGAGCCAGAGTTTCTGAGTAATTAATAATCAATTTTTAAAATTCGGCTGGCTAATAAATAATCAGTCAATTGATGGTCAATAGTCCCTCTTGGAAATCAAAGACAAAATACTATGGAGATCATGGAATATTTAAATATCTTTGGAAAAATAGATGAGTAGATGCCCGAAAGGCCAGATCAACCTTCACTGGTGACCAATCCGTGAAGTGGTGGCCATATTAATGAGGAGGAAGGTCAAAGTCTCCAATTTCTCCTGCTGAGAACTTGACCTAATCAGAAAATTCAGTCTCTCTCTGAACAAAAGAATCCATCTCTACCCAGACCACTTAAGTTGAACCTAAATTAGATTCTCTTTATCCTTCATTCCAGTGGTTCTCAACCTTCCTTATGTTGCTACCCTTTAATACTTGGATGTGGGCTTATCTGGAGACTATAGAGGAGCAGTATCTCAGTTCCTAAGACCATTGGAAATATGTGTTTTCTGATGGTCTTAGGTGACCCCTGTAAAAGGGTTGTTCGACCCCCCCCCCAAAGGGGTTGCGACTCGTTTGAAAACCGCTGCATTCAATTGGCAATAAGGTCTCCTAATTGGGTGGGGTACATCCCAAAATTGAGGAGAATGTTCCTAGAGGGTTAGGTCAATCTCATTGTCAGCACTGTCCTTCAGAGTCTGACTTAGAAGGACTGGCCTTTGAATGAAGATGTAAAAAGAGAAAAATAATTACGGATCCTGACATTAAAAATTGGTTATTAATAATCATTTCTTTCACCTCCAGTGAGGGAAAGTCCACTAACTTCTGGAAAATAGCCTTTTCACAAATGTGAAAAGAATAAAAAATCAAAAAGAATAAAATTCGAAAGAATAG
Source organism: Pseudocheirus occidentalis (assembly GCA_028646575.1). NCBI lineage: Eukaryota > Metazoa > Chordata > Mammalia > Diprotodontia > Pseudocheiridae > Pseudocheirus > Pseudocheirus occidentalis. The sequence continues at coordinate 8,757 of JAQQSW010011935.1, read as the reverse complement.
CTCTAACAGGAAGTTTTTCCTCACAACAAGCTAAACTTAGAGATATGCAATTTCACCTTGACAACTGGGATTGTGGGAATGACTATGTCCAAAGATTTATCTTGTTTCATATGCAGGAAATCAGAACAAAACTATTAGTCACTTTACAGAGGTGATCATCAGTAGTAATTATGAAAAATAAGTTTATTCTAGATTCACTTTAGTAGAAAAAAAAGTTTACAAGGCCAGAAAATTCTCATTGCCTTTTTTGCGTCTTTAAATACAACTATAACCACCTTTAGGTCATCAGTAACATAGGCTAGGCTGTAACTGTTCGACTTTATGAAGCCTTTTTTACTTTACAGAAAAATAACAAGTAAATGTTCTTGCAAAGAGCAAAGAAGACTCATTTGATTTCGGTTCCTGTCAGTTGATTTTAAGTTTTGCAGGGGTGTCATTTTAGCTGATGGTAAAAATATAAAAAATTTATGAGCAGGAACCATAGCATCTGGAGGGAGAATCCAAGATGTCTATTTTTCAATAACCTCATTAAAGACATGAGGAAGAGATAGCGCCAGTTGAGTATCTTGGGGAAACTTGTCTTCAGGTCAAACTTTATAAACTGCTAAGAACTTACCATTATATACCCCCTTGCTTCTCATCTTGGAAAAAGGAATCATGTCTCTCAAAATGTTTGTTCCGCCCATTGATTTACAACTTGGTGGGGAAACCTAAGTTAAAATAACGAGTTTATCAACATTTGAAGACTTCAGAGTGTGGAAAAACAAATGTTGTGGTGAGATGCCCCTTTTTCTACTTGGATATAAACACTTAGTAATGATTCTATACTGATGCCAGGGAAAATCTTTTTTGCTTCTTTGAAAGGTAAATATAGAAAATTATTTGCAGTATTAATCTGGTTAGGTTTTCAGCAAGCAATCTAATAGAAGCTTATGTGTAGAATGTACTTAATAAATGTCAAATTGAAGTGAATGTTACTTTTAATTATTTGGTTTTAAGTTTATAAATGTATATTCTAGTTTTTTCTTTTGAGTCTTCTTTTTTTTTTTTTTTGGAGGAGGGAGGGCAGGCAACTAGGGTTAAGTGACTTGCCCAACGTCACACAGCTAAGTAATTGTTAAGTGTCTGAGGGCAGATTTGGATTCAGGTCCTCCTGACTCCAGGGTTGATGCTCTAACCCCTGTGCCACCAAACTGCCCCTGTTCTAGCTTTTTCTTAATGTCTTTCTATATGCCCCACTAGATCATAAGCACAGAGGTGGAGGCTTCAGATATTGTTTTACTCATCCTCTGGATTTGAAGGTGTTCCACAGAAAAGTTAATAATGCATGCTGAAATACTCTTGTGAATTTTACAACTTCAGAAGTTTTGTCTTGAATCCATCTATGTGTTAAGCTTTGAACTACTTTTGTCTGTTCCTCTTCTGATGAGTATATATGAACTAGCTAAACAAATGATTTCATTTTTTCTGCCTTCAAGACTGTGTTTACCTTTGGTATTTTAAGCTTTTTTCTTTTCTATTTCCTTTCTACTGACTTTACTATTAGCCAAAGCTAGTTAAACCCTCTTTTCATTGATAGATTACACTGGGACCTATGATTATTGGTATCTTTTTCCCTGTACCATTCCATTCTTTCATTTCTGTTTTGTAAGGGTAAAGATTCTTAAAGCTGTAATTCAGCACTCTGAGGAAGGATACATACTCTCATCTTAAAAAAAAAAAAAACTACTTGTCTAGAAAAAAACAACTTACTTTTCTCAGAATTGTAGTGAGCTTTCTTCCAGGTCCCCGTAGTACACAAAGTCCATCTGGGCTAATTCACATGATTATCATTCTCCTTCGACCAGTTAATGGATGCCCTTGATCAGTAGCAATATGAAGGGAAAAAGTTGTAGTAGTAGTAGTAGTACAGTAGTTGTTTTTAAACTGACAACACCTATCTTAAAAGGGCTTACACAGGACGCTGCAGGGCCAGGGTTCCTCAGTCGACCAAAATTCTGCAGGTCTTCCCTGAGAGGTCTTAAGGGCCTATGGTTACTACTGTCTCCGCTGATTCTCTAGAGCTACTGCTTTGGCAAAGCAGATATGGCTGTGTGGGGACGGTTTATCTACTTATGTGACTCTGTTAAAAGGCTAGAAGGCAGACTGTCAGTCTCATGGACTTGTCTCCTGCCCTAGCTATTGACAAAACCTCTCTCAGGTATCATAGCAGAGGACCTCCTTATAGTTAAGACAATTTTGTAACAATACTTGTAGTATTTCCCTTAAGGATGGATAGTAGGTCGTATCATAATGAAATTTCAGTGTATTTTTAAAAAATTATTGATAAGTATTTGAGATATTATTTTATTTGGAGTTGAGTTTTATATTGTGCTTATTTGAATAGATTATTTGAGTTTATATGTGATTCCTGGACAACTGCTCCCATTAAAAGTACCCACCACACCTGTGCCCTCACTCTTAGAACCTTCAATTTAAGAAAGCAGGTCAGAGATGTCTTCATTCTTCTCCAGACTATTCTTCTGACTCATTTCCCCAGGATTTTTCCCAGCCATGTCCCATAACAGATACCTCCCTGCCTTCCCCCTTTGCCACCCTCCTTTTTGGCTCCTTTTTATTTGCTCTCTGCCCTCATTAGAAGTAAGAGCCTTGAGGTCAGGAATTGTCTCTCCACCTGTTTTTGTACTCTCAGAACTGATTTACTACAATGCCAGTAACCTTGTAAATGTTCATTAAATGCTAATCGACAGTCTAATTGATTCTAGAAGTGACAGGGAGCCACTAAAATTTGTTGGAAGGGGAGTGATACATCATCAAACCTATGCCTTAGGAAAATCACTTTGGGCAGAAAGTGTTGGGGACAGTGGAGACCCAAAACAGAAAGATCAAGATTCTATTGCAATGGTCCAGGAAAGAAGTGAAACAGCTAACTTTTGCTGCAGAATCTTGGTGCGTTTCCATCATTAGTCCAGTAGAGAATACACAAACAGCCAGAGTGAATAAATGGTAAATTCCCCAGTGAATAACTATTAATACTAGCCAGTAGGAAACTTTTAATATTCATTTCTCTTATCATAAATGATCCGGAGGAATCTTTCATAAGGCTATTAGCACTTTTCAATTTGTCTCTTTCAAGCTGTTTGTTTCCTTTACTTTGAGTACTTCCTTCTTCAGCCCACAAGGTGAAGATGACTTGCTCAAAGTCACATTGACAATTATAATGGTGGATTCCAAACTCAAAGTTTGTTTTCCTAGCTCCAAATACAATATTCTTCCTACATCTCATTCTTTGAGAATATATTTTTTTTTATAAATGATCACCCAGATATGAAAAGAAAAAAAATTGTCTTCCCAGTCCTCTACCCACCTCCTCTACTTCTTCCTCAAATATTTCTAGAAATAATTTGATAAACAGCAAAATGTCATTCTTGGTGCTTTATTTAAAACAATTTCACTCTGCAGGGTGGCCCCCAGAGAGCCACATCCTGCACAGGTAGCGGGGAGCCTGTGATCATACCGTCTTTATTCTGGGACTGGCAGCACGTGCTCGAAATCAAAACACCAACTGCTTCTGAAACCCACAAGAAAACACATTCTTTGTGTTTCCTCAGGGTGAATGTTGGTGAATAAACTTGGATTGCAAAGTGGTAAGCATCTGTGAGGCGTGTAAAACTGTTCACTTCGGAATGTCCTCAAGTTAGGACTGCTTTCAAAAGCTCCAGTAACCAAAGCAATCAGTGGGCCAGACCTACCTATGGAGTGAATTTCCAGCCACCTGCAAGAGCCTCACTACCTTAGCATTTTATCTGCGCATCTAAACAGTAAACACAGTGGGAAGGGAGCAGGAAAGATGGAATTACCGACAGGTGTGGCTTGTTAGAAAATGTAAAACTCTATGCTTTTCGCTAAGATTTGCAAAACCCAAGGGTTGTCAGCAGTCTGTAAGCTCCGAGTACCAGGGCCTGAGGTGATTTTCCCTAGTATTTTCCTGCCCGTGGCATAACTTATATAAAACCCCCAAAACTCAAAAGTCTGCAGTTTTTGAAACAAACTGCTAAGCAAGTGAGTGGTAGCATCTCCCGGTGCCTGTTAAGACCGCCTACCTCTTCCTCTGGAATTCTCTAGGAACAAACAGGTAAATCTCTCCACAGGTGTAACTTTCACTCACTTTGTGCAATTGGTACCTTTCTAAACTCCCATTAAAGTACTTTCTGGCCATTTCGCTTGAAGAAAGAAGTATTAATTTGGGGCTGCTCGAAAATCTTCATGCTTTGTTGGAACATTTGGAGAGCTCAGGACAAATATTTAGCTTAGGGAGACACTTGCCAAGGTAAAGGTCTTACAGTGAAAAGGGCAGTTGGAGTCTCTTCTGTCTGGACTATAATGCGTTACTGGAATCAGTAGTATCCAAAGACAACACAGAATCTGTCAAAGGATTTGTGGTCATTTTCCTCAGGGAATAAGAATTTTTTACAAAATTGATATTCAAACCTCCAAAGTTCAGCTCAAATAATAAAATTAAGAGATGCTTTAAATATTAACTATTTTACTCATTGTAACTATATAAAGTGAATGAATTATTAATGGGGAGAAGCAAAAGAATATGAGCTGCCTAGAGAGGTGGCTCCTACAATTCAGTTAAGTATGTCTTGCCAGCCTATTCTCTTTGGAAGAATTTTCGGCCAAATGCATGCTCCAAGGCTCACCTCAGGTGATGCATCAACATTCTGAAAGCTTTTACCCGAACCAATAAATGAAACTCCCTTATTAGCCACAAGCCCTGTAGCCTCGGTAACTATGCCCATTAATTAACAAAGGGACACAGGAAAGGGGAGGGAGGGAGAGGCAGAAAAGACAGAGGGCAAAAAGTCTTTTCACTGCTATTAACTCACAGCATAACAACAAAAATGAAAACTAATGATTGATAGGCACTCTTTTCTGAGCAATTTGTTGAAAACACTATAATCCATATTTAAATACCATAAACCAGTTGATCAGTCATATGTATATGTGTTATAGATGCATCCGCTCTTAGAATCCTTAGCTGACAAATATAAATATTTGTGAAACATGTATAAATACTGTTTTGGAAATCATTCTAACGGTTAGTGTTAGACTGAAAAATTTGTGATGGTAGTACTTTGAGTAGATTATAAATATGTGTCCTTATGGTAGCTCCTCTCACACATGTTAATATAAAGGGCAATAATAATGAGTGCATTTTTCCTCTCCAAAAGTAAAGAAATGGCTGAGTTTAAAAGATACAGAGCAAATGTGGAAATGAAAAATTTATTAACCAGTAGCATCAGAAACAGATCATTTTTCCCCCTTTATATACAACTGATTCATTTGGATGGGAAAATGTCAGTATGAAAGACCAAAACAGCTGGGCAATGTTTAAGGAGGAGATGAGCTACCCGTGTTCCAGAATGTCTAGATGTATTTGAATGTAGTGATCCAACCTCTGACAACAAAAGTATTAGACAGTTTCAGTAATTTTCCCCACAGGGAAAAGAAAATCAGTTGTTGGAGGACCCCATTATAAAGGAGTTATAGCAACCAGTGGTATTCAGTAGGAGCCAAAGGTTGATTTCAATTTTGCAATGGCATTTCTTGACTGATTTGTTGGAACTGCAGTATTAAAATCATATTCGTATCTTTTCCTTGCCCCACCAAAAGGAAAACAGTATTCTTTAATAATCCTTAAAGTAATAGTCTCTAGGGATCTGAGGTGAAAAACAGATTGGTATTACCACAAATACCAACCTATAAAATTGTGGAAATCCCTCTGGGCTCATTCTCTCACTTCCCATTGGATTAGCTGGTTAGGTTCCCCAAAGACCAAGCACAAACCCTAATGGGTTTTTGTCATTCCCAAGACAGCTACTAAATGCCCCTAATCTGATATGTTCCATGACAGCTTTGAAATAAATGAGTGTTTACCAAAAAAAAGCATATACTAAGGAAATATCAAAAGTAGATTAGTTATAATGCCATCCTCTCAAATTGGGAGGTATACTTTGCCATCATACAAAAACAAGGTCCCTGAGGAAAGGTTTAAATATAAGCATAAAAATTAGGACAGACACATAGGAAAGGAGGAGTGAGGGAGACCTAATGATTCTTGGACCTGGAAATCCTTTTCTTTCTTCTGGAAATTCCTATAAAGTTTGCTTTAGGGGAGGGTATTAATGGACCAGTCTCTCCCACTCAGTTGTGCTGGTTCCTTGTAGGGTGTGGTGTCTCAGCTCACAGGTCAATCCAATGCTTGTGTGGGAACAGCTTCTGAACAGGCTCCTCATGTTACTCAACTGCCTCTGTTTCTGGCTCAGGTAGCATCTTTTATGACTCCACCCACCAACCCACCCATGTCACTGGTTGCCTGGTATAATGGTAATGGGAATTTGAAGATCTTCCCTTCCCCTTAATAAGCCTAAGGGAATTTGAAGACCTTTCTCTGCTTTGACGATATACCCTGCCATTTAATAGACTGAATGCAGTCACATGGAGCCTGTGGTGGGAGGAGTTTGCTGCAGAGTGGAACAGAGCCCAGAGAAAGCTGGGAGTCAAAACTAGCTAGACTGGACGGAGGAGAGGACTCCTAGGAGGGAGACAGTTAGACTTGTGAGTAAATGCTGGTCTGTGGAAAGGTTTTTTTTTTTTTTTTTTTCTTTTTGGAGGGCAGTTGGGGTTAAGTAACTTGCCCAAGGTCACACGGCTAGTTTTTTTTTTTGTGTGTGTTAAGTGTCTGAGGCCGGATTTGAACTCAGGTACTCCTGACTCCAGGGCCGGTGCTCTATTCACTGCGCCACCTAGCCGCCCCATGCGCCACCTAGCCGCCCCCTGTGGAAAGGTTGAAGGATACTGTGGCTCTCTGTGCTGCTGTGTGCATTGACTTCTTTGCTACCATGATAGAATCAACTTATTGGTTTGGGGATTTGGTTTTCTGGTGTCTGAATAAATGTTTTGCTTCTGTCTCCTGTATTGGAAGTCTGTTCTATTTTGTGGCTGAGCACCATGCAAGTATATTTATGGTGATTGTGGGCACTGTGAAGATTGCATTAGCACTATACTGGGGCACTTTCCTTTCAGAATACTTATTCACCTAGAATTAAGTGAAGAATGAATATATAAGAACCATGGGATCGCAGATACATGATAGTCAAAAGGGAAATTGGACAGCCACTGCTCGTCTTCTGATTTGGCAGCCCATAGCAGTTTTTACATCAGTCACTGTCAGGAAGAAAAAGCAAAAGTGCCAAGAGAAGGGAATGCTTAGTTCTATCTCTCCTCACTGGACAAAAAGTCCACCTCATTTATCACTATCTAGAACCAATCTCCTGGGCACTAATGGATGGAAATAGGCTCATCAAGCCAAAATGCATTAGATTACAGCTAGGCAAAAAGGTTGTGATAAATTTGAGTACAAATTCTCTTCCTTCTTCCCTCCTCATGACACCCCCATTGAGAAGGCAAGCAATTCAATATAAGTCATACAGGTATAGTCATGTACAACATTTCCATAATAGTCATTTTGTGGAAGAAAACATAGACCCCCCCTCCTACCCCAGGGAAAAAAACCCTCAAGAACAATAAAGCAAATAAAGCATGTTTCAATTTGTATTTAGATACTATCAGTTCTTTCTCTAGCGATGGATAGCATTTTCAACATAAGTCCTTCAGAATTGTCTTAGATCATTGTATTGTTGGGAATAGGTAAGTCATTCACAGTTGATCACCTTATAATATTGCTGTTACTTTGTATACAGTAAATTTCACTTAGCATCAACTCATGCAAGTCTTTCCAGGTTTTTCTGAAAGCATCCTGCCTATCGTTTCTCATAGCACAATAATATTCCATCATAATATTACACGACAACTTTATCAGCCATTCCCCTATTGAGGGTCATCTTCTCAGTTTCTAAGTCTTTGCCACCAGAAAAGAGCTGCTATAAATATTTTTGTACACATAGGTCCTTTTATAAAAAAAAAAATCTCTTTTGGGATACAGACCTAGTAGTGGTATTGGAAGGTCAAAGAGTGTGCATGGTTTCATAGCCCTTTGACCTTAGTTGTTGCTCTAGAGAAAGACTGAATCAGGTCACAACTCCAACAGTACATTAATATCCCATTTTTCCCACGTGCCCTCCAATATTTGTCATTTTCATTTTCTGTACTCTCAGCCAACATAATAGGCATGAGATAATACCTCAGAATTGTTTTGATTTGCATTTCTCCAGTCAAGAGTTAATTAGAGCTTTTTCTCATAAGGGTATAGATAGCTCTGATTACTTTATCTGAAAACTGTTCTTATCTTTTGATCATTTATCAACTGGGGAATGGCTCTTACTTTTTATAAATCAACTCAATTCTCTCTATGTTGGAGAAATAAGGCTTTTATCCGAGAAACTTGCTTCAATTTTTTTTTCACAGTGACTATCGCTAACTGTATTTCCCTCCATCCTATTTCTCCTCTTCTCCCCCATTTAGTCTACTTTCTTTCTCCTTTCACCCTGTCCCTCCTTAAAAGTGTTTTGCTTCTGTTCCCTCCCCCAATCTCCCCTCCTTTCTATCACCCTGTCCCTCTCCTTCTCTTATCCTCTTTGTGTCCAGACTTTCTTTTAGGTTAAAATAGATTTCTATACCCCATTGAATATGTATGTTATTCCCTTTCTGAGCCAATTCTCATGAGAATAAGATTTACTCCCCCTTATAGAGGGGTAAAGTCTCAAAAGATTGATAAGCTTTAAAAGCAAA
>JAQQSW010011934.1:0-12640 GCA_028646575.1 Pseudocheirus occidentalis | reverse complement strand
TCTCAGGATGGAAGGAGATAACTACAGTCAGAGAAATATCTAGAAAGAACAGAATTTAAATGGAGATTGAAGCAATCTACATGCTAGCGTTCTTTTTCATGTTTGGTTTTCTTTGTCTTTTTTCCCATTGTTCAATCCATTGGTTACAACCAGACTAATGTCCAATGTGAAAGTATATGCAGATCCTATACTTGATTATATGCCACCATGGCGGGGGGAGGGAGAGTAGAGGAAGCGGTGAAAATTTGAAACTCAAGGGACTGTGGGACTAAATCTTGCAAACTAAAAGTAAATAAATAAATAAATTTAAATTTTAAAAAGAGCATAGCATCTTTGAAGAGGTTATCAAGGAAAACTGCCCTGATATCTTAAAACCAAAGGATAAAATAGAAATTGAAAGACTTCACCAACTTCCCAAAATGAAAACTCCAAGGAATATTGTAGACAAATTCTAGAACTATCAACTCAAGAAGTAAATATTGCAAAGCAGCCACAAAGAAACAATTCAAATATCAAGGAGCCACTGTCAGGATTATACATGACTTACATTAAAAGATCAGAAGGCTTAGTTTATGATATTCCAAAAGGCAAAGGAACTTGAATTAGAACCAAGAAACCAAGTACCCAACAACATTGAGCATAATCTTTCATGGGATAAAAAGGACATTCAATGAAAGAGGGAACTTTCAAATTTTGCTAATAAAACGACTGGGTCTTCAAATACAAGATTCAAGAGAAGCATAAATATGTAAATAAGAAAGAAAAAAACATGTTATTTAATAAAGTTAAACTTTTTACATCCCAACATGGGAAGATAATACCTGTAACCCTTAAAAACTTTATCTCTATTAGGGCAGTTAGAAGGTGTATACATAGAAAAGAGGGTGTGGTTGCAAGTGTAAGTTGACTTTGATGGGATGATATTAAAAAAAATTAAAGGGTGTAAAAAAAAGAACTGCCCTAGAAGACAAAAGGGGAGATAGAATGGGGTAAATTATATCACATGAAGATGCAATAAAGATCTGTTATAGAGAGGGAAAGACAACAGGGGTGAGAATTGTTTGAACTTTACTTTCCTCACATGTGGCTCAAAGAGGGAATAATATACACACTAAGTTGGGTATAGTAATCTAAAATAGAAATCTATCTTACCCTATAAAGAAAGAGGAGGGGAAGGGGAAAATAGGGGGTGGTGGGGGAAAGACAGAAAAGACAGCAGGCTGAAGGAGGCAGTGGTCAGAAGCAAAACACTGGTGAGGAGGGACAGGGTAAAAGGAGAGAAAAAGAAAAGCATAAACAGGGAAAAAAGGATGGAGGGAAATAGAAAGTAAGTAATCATGAAACTATGAATGTGAATGAAATGAACTCTCACATAAAATGGAAACAGACAACAGAGGGGATTAAAAACCATAATCCTACAACATGATGTTTACCAGAAACACATCTGAAGCAAAGTAAAGGTAAAAGGTTAGAGGAGAATGTATTATGCTTCAACTGAAACTAAAAAAAAAAAAAAAAGCAGGGGTAGTAATCATGATCTCAGACAATGCAAAAGCAAAAATAAATCTAAGAGCCAAGGAAGAAAACTACATCTTGCTAAAAGGTACTATAGACAATGAAATAATATCAATAGTAAATATATATGCACCAAATAGTATAGCATCCAAATTGTAAAGGAGAAGTTAATTAAATTACAGGAGAAATTACACAGTAAAACTATACTTGTGGGGGACCTCAACCCCCCCCTCAGAACTAGATAAATCTAACCACAAAAAAAAAAGAAAGAAGGAGGTAAACAGAATCTTAGAAAAGTTAAGATATTATAAACCTCTGGAGAAAATTACGCAATGGTACATGGCACCTACACAAAAACTGACCACGTATTAAGACACAACAAAATCACAATCAAATGCAAAAAGGAAAAAATATTAAATACATCCTTTTCAGATCATGAGATCAATAAAAATTATATTAATAAAGGGCCATGGAAAGATAGATTAAAAATTAATTGGAAACTAAATAATCTAATCCTAAAAAATGAGCGAATCAAACAACAAATCATAGGAACAATAATTTTTTCCATTATATTTGAATTTATTTTAAACTCAAATACAAAATAAGAAAAGAAAAATTTGCCATTTTATACAACAGAACATAAAAGAGGATTCAATACAACAGAATAAATTTCCATTTCAAGAAAACTAATACTACATATAAATACTACACATTATTTTTAAAAACCACTCATCTCTGCTTACTTGTATGTTTTCTTTTGTACTCTGATGTGTACTTTTTACATTATTTTTCCCCCTTTCTTCTCCCCACCCACCCAAGAAGGTATGGATACATATATACATACATACATACATACATATATATATGCATGCACACACACACACACACCCCTAAACATACCCATATATACACATATACAATCAAACATATATACATAAGACTATTATGCTTATTTCCACTTGTGATCTGTTTCTCTGTAGGTGAATAACATCTTCCTTCTTAAGTCCAAGTTTTCAATATTTTTCTAAGTTCTCCAATTCATCATTTCCTATACCACAACAATATTCAGACCCGATTACATTCTTTCTGGGAGACTGTCTATGGGAGTTCTTTGTTTTCCAATTTTTTTGCATTCCCTCTATTCTCAGAATACAGTTTAAGGTCTGATTAAATTCTAATCCTTACCTTTACCTTTCTCTATATTAGCTCTTCCTCTCACACCTCATCTGTATGAGATAATACTTTTTGCCTTTTCCTGTATCATCTTGCTTTCTAGAATCCCATCATACTCAACTCTATCCCATTCATTCTTTCATCCCAATTACTAATGACAATCTCAGACATACAGTTTACATTTCCACATACAAAAAGTAAACAATCTATCTTGAATCCCTTGAAATTACTCTTTGATGTTCGCCTTATATTTCTCTTGGATCTTGTATGTCAAATTTTCTATTTAGTTCTAGTCTTTTTAAAATAAAATCCTGAAAGTCTGTCAATTCTTTTAATATTCTTCTTTTCTTTGGATTTATACTTTGCTGGGTATGATATTTTCAGTCATATCTCCAGCTCTTTTCATCTTTGATATAGACTTAGTCTTTTAGTGTAGCTGCTACTACATCTTGTGTAATTCTAACTGTAACTGACATATTTTAATTTTTCTTTCTTGTTGCTCACATTTTCTGCTTAAGCTGAGGGTTTTAGAATTTGTCTATGACATTCCTCTTGGTTTTCCTCTGCGGATCTCTTTTAGGTGGCAATCAGTGGTTTCTTTCTATTTCTACATTCCTCTCCTGTTCTAACACTTTAGGACAATTTCCCCTTAATTATTTCTTGTATTATTGTATCAAGACTCTTCTTATGATCATAGCTTTCAGGCAGTCCAACTATTCTTATGTTTTCTCTTCTTGATTTGTCCTCCAGATCAGTTGTTTTTCTTATAAGATCTTTCACATTCTCTTCTATTTTTCATTCCTTATATTTTGTTTTGTTATTTGTTGGTCTCTTATAACTTAACTGGCTTACCCTTGCCCAGTTCTAACTTTTAAGGAATCTTTTTCTTCCTTAAGATTCTAGATCTCCTTTTCCAGGTGACTTTCTTTTCATAATCTTCTTGCTTTTCTTAAGTTGATTTTACTTTTTAAAAAAATCTTCAATCTCTCTTTTTTGATTTTTGAAGTATTTTTTGAGTTCTCCTATAAATTTTTTTTGGGCAGGTGACCATTTGACATTACTCTTTGGGGTAGGAGAGACTTGTTTTGCTTCAGCATTCTCCTCTGAAAATGAACCCCAGTCTTCTCTATTCCCATAGTAACTATCTGGTTAGGTTCTTTCTCCTTTGCCTGCCCTTTTTTTTTTAAGCAGCTTATTCTTATAATCACCTCTAATCCTGGGACATGGAGGATACTTCTGATCTCAGCCACTTCTTACTGTCATTTTTCGAATTTTATCCTATTCCCAACCTCTACACTCCTTCCCCTTTCAAGCCACAGCTGGGGTCCCCAGCACATTACGCTGGAAATGTTCTTGCTCCCTCAGAACCCTCCAGTGGCTATAAACCTTCATGTTCCCCTCTGGCTTTCAATGGAGACCAATGAAGCCCAGCTCTCCTGAAAGTACACACAGCAAGCAGCATGCCTGTCCCATTGCTTCTACACTCACCCAGTGTATACTTGTTCCTTCTTGCCCAAGTCTTGCCCAGAACAAGTGGGCCTGGGGTCACTTGTCAGTAGAGGTGCCCTCAATTTTTCCCTGCTCAGATAACCAACTCCTCACACTGTCTAGAAGGTGAAAATTCCAGTGGCTGAGGTTGTGGCTACCTCCCAACAGTGCTGCCTCAAGGACTCACCACTAGCAGTTTCTGCAGTCAACCTGGAGGCATTTACACTTTATTAGAGCTGAATCTGTCCTAGATCTTTCTTCAGATTTTCTCAGATTATCCCAGGAGGCCCGCTGTTCTGCCCCAAGTCTTGCATATTTTGACACTCTTTCACCCTAAGCACGGATTTTTGTCTTGTTTGTTGAGGAAATCTGGAAAGCCTGGAATTTTCTGACCTACTCTACCATCTTTCCAGAATCCTAACAATCAATAATTTCAAAGAGAAAGACAATATTGAGACAACATACCAAACTTTATGTGATGAAACCAAAGCAGTACTTAAGAGAAATTTTACTTACATCAATAAAAGAGAGAAAAAGCAGATCAATGAATTCAACATGGAACTATAAAAGCTAAGAAAGGAACAAATTAAAAATCCCAATACCAAATCAGAAATTCTGAAAATCAAAGGAGAGATTAATAAAACTGAAAGAAAACTATTAAACTAGTAAATAAAACTAAAAGCTGCTTTTATGAAGAAAAAAAATAGATAAACCTTGGGTTAATCTGGGTAAAAAGAAAGAAGAAAACCAGATTACAAGTATCAAAAGGGTAAATTCAACACCAATGAAGAGAAAACTAAAGCAATAATTCAGAGCTATTTTGTCCAACTGTATGCAAAGAATCTGACACTCTAAGTGAAATGGATGAATAATTACAAAAAAAATATAAATTGCCCAGATTAACAGAAGAGGAAATAAAATATAATCCCATTTTAGAGAAAGATATTGAACAAGTCATCAATAAAATACCTAAGGGAAAAAAAATATCTACGGTCAAATGGATTTACAAATGAATTCTACCAAACATTTAAAGAACAATTAATTCCAATACTATATGAATTATTTGGAAAAACAGGTGAAAAAGGAATCCTACAAAATTCCTTTTTATGACACTGATATGGTGCTGACAAATAAACCAGAAAGAGTCAAAATAGAAAATTATAGACCAATTTCCCTAACAAATTTTAATGGAAAATTTTTGAATAAAATATTAGCAGAGAATACAGCAATTTATCACCAGGACAATATATTATAAGCAGGTGGGATTTATACTAGGAATGCAGGGGTGGCTTAATATTAGGAAAACCATCAGCATAACTGACCACATCAGTAACAAAACCAACAGAAATCCTATGATAATCTCAACAGATGCAGGAAAAGGTTTTGACAAATAGCACCCATTCCTATTAAAAACACTAGAGAACATAGGAATAAATGGAGGCTTTCTTTAAAATGATAAGCCGTATTTATCTAAAACCATCAGCAAACATTATATGTTATGAGACAAGTTAGAAGTAAAATACATGTACAATAATGTCAAGGGTGAAAGAAGTATGCTCACTATCACCACTATTATTCAATATAGTATAAGAAATCTTAGTATTAGCAATAAGAGAAGAAAAAGATATTGAAAGAATTAGAATAGTCAATAAGAAAACAAAAGTATTGCTCTTTGTGGATGATATGAGTATATACTTAGTCCTAGAGAAGCAACTAAAAAACTACTTGAAATAAAAACTTTACCAAAGTTTCAGGCTATAAAATAAACCCACATAAATCATCAACATCTCTATATATGACCAACAAAGTCCAGCAGCAAGAGGTAGAAAAAAAAATTCCATTTAAAATAATTTCTGGAGGCAGCTAGGTGGCACAGTGAATAGAGTACCAGCCTTGGAGTCAGGAGCACCCGAGTTCAAATCTAGCCTCTCACTTGACACACTTAACCCCAATTGCCTTGCCTTTTCCCCCTCCAAAAAAAGGTTTTTTTAATTAAAATAAAATAACAGCTCCTGACAGTATAAAATATTTGGGAGTCTACCTGCTAAAACAAACCCGGGAACAGTATAGACACAATTACAAAACACTTCTGGCACAAATAAAGTCAGATCTAAACAACTGGAAAAATATCACCTGCTTAAGGGCAAGCCAAGCTAATATAATAAAAATGACAATTCTACCTAATTTACTTATTCAATGCCATACCAATCAAACTTCCAAAAATTATTTTATAGAGCTAGAAAAAATAATAACAAAATTCAATTGGAAGAACAAAAAAACCAAGAATATCAAAGGAATTAATGAAAAAAATGCAAAGGAAGATGGTTGACCCATACCACATTTATAATAAATACATCATCAATTGTCAAAACTATTTAGTACTGGCTAAGAAACAGAGTGGTGGATCACTGGAATAGATTAGGTACACAAGACATAGTAGTAAATTACTATAGTAATATACTGTTTGATAAACCCAAAGACTCTAGCTTCTGGGATAAAAACTCACTATTGGACAAAAACTGCTGGGAAAACTGGAAAACAGTATGGTAGAAACTAGGGATAGGTTCCCAAAGTAGGCAATATTGCCCTCTGCAGGGGGTGCTGGAACGATGGTGCAACTGAGGGGTGCTGAATAAAAAGAACGGTTAACCTAACCTAACCCCAAGTAAATTTTTTTTAAAGAGGGTAGTAGGCCAAATAAGGTTGGGAACCCCTGCACAGACCAACATCTCACACGATATATCAAGATCAGGTCAAAATGAGTACAAGATTTAGACATAAATTAAGTAAATTAAGAGAGCAATGAATAGTTTACCTGTCAGATCTATGAAGAAGGGAAGAATGTATGACCAAAAAAGAAATAGAGAACATTATAAAATACAAAATAGATAATTTCAATTAGATTAAATTAAAAAGCTTTTGTAGAAACAAAACCAATGCAACAAGATTAAAAGGAAAGCAGAAAGCCAGGAAACAATTTTTCACCAAGTGTTTCTTATAACAACCTCATTTCTCAAATATATATTGAACTTAAATATATAGAGCACTGAGTCAAATTTATAGGAATACAAGTCATTCCCCAATTGACAAATGGTCAAAAGGATATGAAGAGGCAGTTTTAAGATGAAGAAATTAAAGGTATCTAGTCATATGAAAAAATGCTCTAAATCTCTAGTGATTAGAGAAATGCAAATTAAAACAACTCACAGCTATCTGATTGGCTAATATGATAGAAAAGGAAAATGATAAATGGTCGAAAAGACGTGGGAAAATTGGAACATCAATGTATTACTAGTAGAGTTGTGAAATGATCCAATCATTCTAGATAGCAATTTGGAACTATATCCAAAGAGCTATAAAACTATGCATCCTTGTAAATAGAGATCACTATTAGGTCTGCGTCCCAAAGAGATTATAAAAAAGGGAAAGGAACCTACACGTACAAAAAATATTTATAACAGTTCTTTTTGTGGTGTCGAAGAATTAGAAATTGAGGGAATGCCCATCAATTGGGGAATGGCTAAGCAAGCTACGGTATGCAGTAGAATACTACTGTGTTATAAGAAATGATGCTGTGTTATAATATGAAATGATAAGCTGGGAGATTTCATAAAAACCTGGAAAGACCTACACAAACTGATACTGGATGAAGTAGGTAGAACCAAGAGAACACTGTACACAGTGAAAGCAACAATACATGATGGTCAACTGAGAGACTTAGCTCTTCTCAGCAATACAATGGCTCAAGACAATTCTAAAAGACTCATGATGGAAAATGATATTCATGTCCAGAGAAAGAACTGTGGTTTCTGAATGCACATCAAGACATACTATTTTCACTGGAGGTTTTTGTGTGTGTGGTTTTTCCTTTTTGTTCTGCTTCTTCTTTCACAACATGACTAATTTGGAAATATGTTTAACATGACTGTATATGTATAACCTATGTCAGATTGCTTGTCATCTTTGGGAGGTGAAAGGGAGAAAAATTTGGAACTCAAAATCTTATAAAAAATGATATGCAATTGGAAAAAATAAAATATTATTTGCAAAAATATATATATCCATGAATGTAGTACACCCAGGCCAAGTGACTTGAATTCCACTAGGTAATCTCTTATTACCTCTTTACTTATCTTGTGTAGCAATACTCTATAAACGACATAGATTTATCAGTGTAGTCTATCCCCTACTACATTGTAAGTTTCATAAGAGAAAGCCCTGATATTTAAATTTTGCATTTTCCCCAAAGCCTAATGGAGTGCTCTATAAATATTAGGGCTTAAGAATCAGTAGAAAGTCAAGGTGCTTAATAAATGCTTGAATTTAATCATCCTATGAATTAGAGCCCTACCTGAACAAGTGCATAAAAAATTTTCAGAATCTGTTTCTGAAGTAGTACAGAGTAATGGGATGGATCAGGAAGAAGCTGGATAATTTGCTGCTGAATTCGAGGTAAAAATACTTGCATTGCTGCTATAAGAGGTTCTCTTTCCTCCGATTTCTTGTATCTATATGAATACAAAAAGGGAAGGAATGAAAAAATACCAGAAATTTTAAACACAATCCAAGATAAATATGATAATTTTTTAAATAAAAGGAAGAAAAGAGAAAAACTATGCCCCAACATCTCTAAATATTTTTAAGAATATCAACATTAATTATTCATTACAACCTTTCCTTTTTTGTAGAGAGAAAAAATTCAGCTGATATTCAAAGCCTAATCCTTTTCTCTCCTTGATTCTTGAGGTGCTGGATAACATAGCAGATAGACAACTGGATCTAGAGTCAGGAATGGCCTGACTTCAAATCCTGCTTCAGACTCTTATTAGCTACGTAACTCTAGGCAAACCACTTACAGTCTGCCTGCCTCAACTTGCTCATCTGTAAAATTGGAATAAAAATAGCCCCTCTGTCACAGGATCATTGTGAGGATAAAATGAGGTATCTATAAAGTGCCCAGCAACCTTAAAGCACCATTTATAAATGCTAGCTATTGCTGTAACTGTTATCACTGTTGAAAGGAAAAACATTTTCAGCCTCAGACACTTGACACAAAAACTAGCCATGTGACTTTGGGCAAGTCACTTAACCCCAATTGTCCTCCAAAAAGAAAAAAAAAAGTAAAAATATTTTAAGTGAAATATCACTGAAAGCATTCATTGGACAGACTGCCAGAACTAGAGTTAGGAAGACCTGAGTTCAAATTCAGCTTCAGACACTTAGGAGCTGTGCGACTCTGGGTAAGTCATTTAATCTGTTTACCTCAGTTTCTTCACCTGTAAAATGGAGATAATAATACCACCTCCCAAGCAGTTTTCAAGATCAAATGAGTTAATAACTGTAAATCATTCAGCAGTGATTAGCACATAGTAAGCAATATATTAATGTTAGCTACTGAGTTATTATATTATTATTCAGAATCTTGGCTTATGTTCTCCAACATGATTCTGAAAGAGATACATTCTCCCTATCCCTGGGTATAACTACATCTTTTATACAGATATTTATCCTTTACCTTAAGGAGCTGTTCATGTTTTTTTATGTTTAAGTTCAAAATATAAAAAGAAAAATTTTAATTAAAAAAAAAAGTACCTAGGGGATGTTATTTCATAATTTATCTATAGAATCCTATAAGAAGATAAAGCTAGGATTAGGGATTGGATCCGTAATTTCAGTGGCATAGAGAACTGCCAGGCAAGGAAACTCTAGAGAAGTGCCTAGAGTACTGTGAGGATAAGTGACTGGCCCAGGGTCACAAAGCTAGAATGTATAAGAGGTGGAACTTCCTAGCTTTAAGTCCCCCTCTGCCTTTCCAACCTTAAAATGCTGTTAAGTACCCTTAAATGACAAAAAATTATTTTTTCATCTTACCTAGAGTCCATTATAATATAACTCCATAAAAATGTAGTTTTCATTAAATATATTTAAATTATACAAATAATACATTTCAATAGTCTCAAGAATAATCTACTTTCTAATAATTACTACATAAATCCAACCCATCTTACTTTAATTTAAATATAGAGGGGAAGTTAACCATCATTATCATCATCTCATAAGTTCATAGATTTAGAGCCATAAGGGACCTGAGGTTACTGATTCCAATCTCAATATTTTGTAAATAAGGTAAGTTAGGCTTAGAGATATTAAGTGATTTGCCCAAGGTCACAAAGGTAGTAAATGGCAAAGCCAGAATTTGAATCCAGGTCTTCCAATTTCAAATACCATCTTATTTTCACTCTATTATACTACCTTGTATCTTTTATTTACAAACTTAGACATTTCAAATCTGAAAAACACTTTCAATTTCCAAGACTAGGTTTTAATTTAAAGGGAAAAAAAGGAGGTAGGGTTGAAAAACCTGTTATTTCCTGCCTTCATCTCCTCATGTTTGCAATATGTATATCTTATTCTGTTGACAAGATTTCAAATACCCTATAAAGAGCTTTGGGAGGCACTGACGCACAGTAGTTAAAAAGCCAGCCTCAAAGACATGAAGACCATGACTCTGAGCAAGTAAGTGCTTTAGCATCTAGACATTCTTCCAGAATTTCCTCAACTAGAAGTTCCCCAAATTAATGAAATCATCAGTTTAACCTCTATCTCTATCTCCCCTCTATTCTTATAAAAAGCCTTAAGGAAAAAAGGGTATCCATCCTGACTAGATAATGTGTCTTTTTTCAGTTTATTTTGCATCTAAAAAAATTTGAATGTTTTATTTACACAAAGGAATGAACTTATCTAGAGACAAATGATAAAACTCAACTTGCTAATCACCCTTATTTAATATTCTTTAGTAAACATCAATTGAACATAGCCCTGTAATCATCTACTGAGAAATCTTAACTTACTCATATGTCTTCACAAGTTGATACAGACATAACAAACTGCCAAGCCAGCTCCCACTGCTTTGAGATTGTAAGTAATAGCCTATCTTGTCTACCACCGCAGTCCAGTGACCAGGAAAATCATGCTTAATGATGGCACGGAGACACATTGTTAATTGGACCCTAGGAGGTAAAACAACAAAAACAACCATAAAAAATACACCACCACAAATGTAATTATACTTGTCGTATTTCAGAGATGTCTACTGTTTTACAAAAATAAAGCATTCAAGTTCCCACAGAATCTTTTTCTATAGGGGTAAACTTGGAGTGAAAGCAGGAATACTTTTAAGACAACAACATGACTTCCTGAAAATGAGCACCATATATAGGAAGCAATTTCCAACATTTTACACAACCCCTCTACCCAATAAATCTATTTGACAATGCATTAATGCATAAAAATTCTAACAAATAACATCAGATACTATATGGAGCAATAACAAAATACCACCTACGCAAAGGCAGATCATTTTTCCCCCAAGTATGTACCTAAGAATATCAAGGTGGTATGATTAGGAAGATCTAAGAAAACTCTAACAAGGAATAGGGCAGTTTGTTCTCAATATATCTAGCCTAAGGACAGTCTAAGAAGTACTTCAGATAACAAAAATTAACATGTGTTAGGACTTCTTATCACCCAGAAACCACAGACCAGTCCTAGTTAAGTAATGCACACAGTAATGCCCTACTCTATTGCACCCAGCAAAGCTGTAGCAAGAAAGCTACACAAAAAATTGGGGGCATGAAGAGTATTTTGGCAATTCCTAAAGAAGATGAGGAGGATAAGAAGAAAAGGCTTTTCAGGCAAGTCTTAAAAGGTCTGAGAATAAGGGAATTGATAGTTAACCCCACTCAAATAAACTACAAATACATGAGGAGATTTATAAATTGCCTAAAGTCAAAATGGACAAGTCAATAATCATTTTCTTAGGGTAAAATAGGTGAGAATATAAAAGGTGTAATGAAAAGTAATTTCTCCTCTATAATCAATATTGATCAAATTATGCTACCTATGAAACGAAGAAATGCTTATATACAATAATGGCAGAAACTAGTAGCTTGATTAGAATTCATTCAATATCCCTAGTGTCATCAATTGTGGGAATTCTTCTACAATATTCTTCATAATTAATAATAATTAACATTTTATACCACACTTTTAAGGTTTCCAAAGTGCATTACATATCTCATCTATCTATGAGGTAGGTGCTATTACTGGATCATTCCCATTTTACAGATGCGGAAACTAAGGCTGAGAGGTTTGATGACTTGCCTAGGGTCACAAGGCTGGTAAATATCAGAGGTACAACTCACATTCAGGTTTTTCTAACTCCAAGTCTAGTATTCTGCCCACATTACACCACCTAGCTGCCTTGAAAGGGGAATATGGCATTATTAGGAAAAAATCATTGCATTCAGAGTTGGGGACCTAGATTTGAATCCCAAGCAGATTGCTTTTTGCTTATGTGACCCCAAGTGGATTACTTAAACTTTTGGGTCTCAGTTTCCTCATCTGTAAAATTAGGAGGTTGTGGTAGGTGTATACAAAGGTCCTTTCCATCGGAAAGTATTGT
>JAQQSW010011933.1:0-12640 GCA_028646575.1 Pseudocheirus occidentalis | reverse complement strand
CCAGATTGCTCTTTAGAGGTGGCTCCTTCCTTCACCTAAGTCAGAGAAATAATAGATGGAATAGAGACTGAAGAAATAGATGTAAACAAGGATTCTTGGCCACATGGTGACCCAAGTAGAAAGATAAGGTAGCCAGCAGCAGTTACAGACAACTCCCTAAAACAGTATCTAATCTAAGCCAGGAGTGGATGGAATGAAACCTCAGGCCTTCTCCACCCACCAAAAATAGTAGATGAGTAAACTGAGACTTGGAGAAGTTAAATGACTTACTCAAAGTCAAATAGCCAATAAGGGATAGGGCTGGAAATTCAGTCCAGGTCTTCCAGTGCTAATCCCAGGCTCCTCTGCTCTCCACACTGGCTCTGCCAATTTTTAACAAATAAATTCTGCTTTAAATACTTATTGTGCTACGAGGAATCTTTTTGTAACATGAATAAATATCCAGTAATTACCTAATGGTTGTCCTCCCTCCATGTTTTCAATCTGGATTGTTGTATACAGACTTTACTTAAGGAGAGGCCCACCTGGAGTGATAACAAGAATAATAAAAAATAATCTCTCTGTCCACATACATAATTCCCCAGTCTCCAAAATGAAGGAGAGAGCCATGTGCATACTATCTAGGAAACATCCAGAATGAGGTTACTAATAAACATTTTATGTAGCACTTAAAATTTATATATTTATTATCTTGATTTTTAAAATCACCTCAGAGCACAAGGACAAAGTTTAAAGTGTTCAATAATATGCCCATAAACTTAGGAAAGCCAGAAACAGCATTATAAAAAAAAAATAAAACAAAACACTTGGCTTTTTTGAGGGAAATGCCAGTTTGGCAGGAGAGCTGCTGTTTGAAGGGACCAGAAAAGCCAGAACACGAAGGCTCTGCAGCCTCCTCAAAGATGGGGAGCTAACTCCAGACCCTGCCAGGCTCAAATGCAAAAGTACAGTAGATCTGCATTTAAATCCAGATGATGACACGTATAACTAATGTGACCTGGAACTAGTCACATCATCTCAATGGGCCTTTATATGTTATATTTATTAAAAGATGGAATCCCCTTCAAGCTCTAAAACTAAGATCCTATGAATCATGCCCAGGGAAAGACGGTCTCTAAGAGTCATGATTATGAGGCATCTTACTTTAGCAATGAAGAGTTCAATCCCCACCCCACCTCCGACACAGCTGCACAGTACACACATGTAAGTATATATATACACACATATACATATATACGCATATATGTGTATATATACATGTGTATGTACATGTACGTGTGTATGTGTACACATATATACGTTGTGTGTATATGTATATATACATACACACATATATCCCCTCCTTCTACTTTGTACAGGCTCTGATACAAGGCTGGAAACTTAAAAACAGCTGTAAAACCAAGGCGAGGTGGTGTAGTCAGAGATCTGGACTTGGAATCTGGAAGACTTGAATGAAAATGCTGCTTCAAACACTTAGGAGCTGTGTGACCCTGGACAGGTCACAGCTTCTCTTTGCTTTAGTTCCCTCATCTATAAAATGAGAATGCTAATAATGATCAAGGAGAAGCAAATGAGACAACATGTTAAGTACTTTGCAAACCTTAAAAAACTATGTAAATGCCAGCTATTATTAAAAACCTTAGAACCCCGCTTTCTATTGATCAGACATTCATTCTCATTATGCCCTAAAGAAGCTTTGGTAATTAGAGTTGCAATGGACCCGAGGGAAGCATCCTGAATATTTGGCACCCATTTGGGGATCGAATGACATTTTATTTGTTGTCCTATATAAATGCCTAACACAGACCTCCTCTCTCCAGGGTTCTTAAGCCTCCCCCGTCCCTCAGATTAAGCTCTAGGACGGTGATGCAGTGGATAGAGCTCTGAGCCTGGAGTCAGGAAGATTCATCTCCCTGAGTTCAAATCTGGCCTCAGATTCTTACTAGCTGTGTGACCCTGAGCAAGTCACCTCACCTTATTGGCCTCAGTTTCTTCATCTGTAAAATGAGCTAGAGAAGGAAACGGCAAACGACTCCAGTGTCTTTGTCAAGAAAATCTTAAACAGGGTTGCAAACAGTTAGACATGACTTAAAATAACTGAATAACTTCTTTCTTTCCAACACATTTTATTTGAGTGAAATTCTTTTTCTATCATTGATTTGCCTGCTTCTTTGGGCTTCAAAAATCTCAATTAAATTGCAGTTCCAACCTCTGGGAACCTACCAACTTGCTGCCTTCATATGGAATCTTAGAACTATAGAATTTTCAAAAGAAACCTTAGAAATAATATGATGATGGAATGAACTCAGTTTTTCTGTAAAGTGGTCATGTAGTCTATGCTCAAATACCTTCTGTAGTGGGGAACTCAGTACCCTCAGGCATCCCATTCCATTAATGGATAGCTCTAATTGTTAGGAAACTCATCCTTGTACAGAGCAGAAACCTACTTCCTAGTAAATTGAACTTATTTATCCAAGCTAGCATTTCCTGGAGTCACTCAGAATACATTTTCACCCACAAGGCATCCCTTTTAAGTATACGTGTGCACAATGATCATATGTGGCATTCCTTCCTATAACTATCATCACCAAATGTTCAGGCTCAATATCCCAAGTCCTTTCAGCCATTCTTCTTATGACATGGTTTCTAGAACCTTAAATTCCTGATCACCTTTCACTGGACATGCTCCAGTTTGTCAATGCCCCTCCTAACAAGTACGTGACCAGCACTGAGCACAACGCCAACTGGACTATATAGCCTTCTATACATTCAACTTCTTTTTACTCTCTTGAAGTAAGTGGGGAGGCAAGTGGGTACTTGCACAGTCCAGGATGTGCACAGTCAGAGAACAACCAGGACCTAAGTAGATTGCGGCATAGAGACTGGAAATATTCACATCCTGTATTCTTTTTTATTTTTCAGCTGTATGACAGGTTCTATGACTTATACCTGTATTCCTAGGAGTTCCCCATCTAAAAAATGGGAACAATAATTTGTTCTCTCTAATCAAACTAGCATTTCTATGGTGAAAGTTGAAAGAAACTTTACATGCAATATTTCCTTTAAGCCTCACAAAAACCCTGTGAGGTATAGGTTTTATTATTTCTATTTTATAGATAAGGAAGCTGAGAGTCAGACAGCTAGAGTCAGAGGTGGGATGTGAACCCAGACCTTCTTGATTTCAAGTTTCGCACTGTCCTCTACGCCATTCACAAAACAACATCACCCCTAATAATTAAATAGAGTTTACTATCTAGATTCTATAGCACAAAAGAGATGAGCACAGATGATTGGAGCAGTCATGGGAAACTCTTCTATTACAGAGAACACACCTATGTGCTGTTATTACTTATCCTTTGTTTTCAAAGATGACCAATGGACCAAAAAAAGCCAAAACAAAACAAAAAAAAATCAAAGAGGACCAATGACATTATGGGGTGATGCCTTGACTCACATATGAATTGGATTTAAGGGAGGCAGAGTTGCTCAAAGTTGTTGGCCTCATTCTGTCTTCTAGAGTCATTGAACTCCAGTGGTAAGACAAAAGTCAAGACTGATCATGGGCTGAGATGCATGACCAAGCTCCAAGTACTCCAGACAGCACCTGTCTCAACCTTACCTTCAAAGCCATTGGAACAAATTTGTTCTTGCCATGTCTTTCTAAAACCACTCCCTCATGGTTTCTTATAATACATAATATTGCATCACATTCCTTTGCCACAACTTGTTCAGCCAGTCCCCAACCAATGAGTTATCTTCCTTGATTTCTAACTCTTTGCTACCACAAAAAGAACTGCTATAAATAATTTTTTCCATATAGGTAATTTTCCTTCTTCTTTGATCTCTTTGAGATACAGACCTAGTTGGTATTTCTGTGTCAAAGGTTTTGAACAGTTTTACAGGTCATTGAGCCCAGTTTCAAATTGTTCTCCAGAATAGTTGGACCAGTTCACTACTCTACCAACAAGTTAATTAGTATGCCAATTTTTTCCCCTCATCCCCTCCAACATTTGTCATTTCATTTCTAATAGGTATGAAGTGATACTGAGTCAGAATTGTTTTAAGCTGAATTTCTCTAATCAATAGGGGTTTAAGAGCATTTTTTCGAAGGACTATACTTGATTTCTTCTTCTGAAAACTGCCTGTTTTGACTGTCAACTGGGGAATGCTCTTGCTTTTATAAATTTGACTCAGTTCTATACTCATTATATATATTCTGGCCTTTATCAGAGAAACTTGCTATAAAAAATTCTGATATTGCTTTACATCTATGGTTAAATTATTGTTCAGTTGTTTCAGTAGCGTCTGACCCTTTGTGACTCCATTTGGGGTTTTCTGGGCAAAGATACTGGAACAGTTAGTTGTCTTTTCTTTCTCCTTCTCATTTTACCAATGAGGAAGCTCAGGCCAACAGGAGAAAGTGATTGCCCAGGGTCACTCAGATAATAACTGTCTAAGGATGAATTTGAACCCAGACCCAATGCTCCTATTGAGAAATTTTTTATATTACTTCATTGTCTATGGTACCTTTTAGCAAAACGTAGTTTTTTTTAAGTGTCTCTTTTTAGGTCTGTTTGCTTTGCTTGAGAGCATGATTGCTCTTCCTGCCTTTTTTTTACTTCATCTGAGCCATATTAGATTCTGCTCCAGCCTTCTATTTGAGCTCTGTGTGTATCTTTCAGTTTCAAGTGTCTCTTTACAAACAACATATTGTTGGACGCTGGTTTTTAATCCATTTTTCTATCTGCTTCCATTTTATGGGTGAGCACTCATGCCAATTCACATTCATGGCTATTACCGTGTATTTTCCCTTCATCCCATTTTCTGTTTATTTTTCTTTCTCTTTTTATCTTGTCCTTCCTCAAAGATCTATTTTGTTTCTAGTCACTGCATCCCTTAACACCCTTCCCTTTCTCTTATCCCCTTCCTCTCCTATTTCCCCTACTGTTTCTCTGTGTGTGTAGTGTGTGTAGCATCTATACTTCCCCTTTGAACCAATTCTAATGAGAGACAACCATTTCAAGCACTGCTGGCCACTTCCATCCCACCATTTTCCCCACCATTATAAAATCTCTTTCTTATACACCTTTTTTATATGAGAAAACTTTCCTCCTTATCCTACCCATCCCTTTTTCTCATACACATCCCTCACTTATTTTGGAGATCATTCTGATAATACACTCAACCATCATGCCATCCTCTGTCTATGTAAACCTTTTAACTATCCTAATAATTATAAAATGATAATTACTTAGGCCATTGAATGAATTATTTTTCCATATAGAAATGTAAACAGCCTAACCCTTATCCTTATGGAGTCCCTTATGATTTCTCTTTTATGGTTTACCTTTTTATGTCTCTTTGCTTGTCTGAATGTCAAATTTTCTATTCCGCTCTGGTTTCTTCATCAGGAATGCTTGAAAGTCCTCTATTTAGTTAAATTTCTATTTCCCCTGTGAAGAATGATTATACTGAGTTTTGCTGCATTGGTAATTCCTGGTTGTAATCTTAAGCTTCCTTTTCCTTCCAGAATATCATGTTCCAAATCCTCCTCTAGTATTACTTTTAATGGGAAGCTGCAAAATATTGTGTGATCTTGCTTGTGGCTCCATGATATTTGGATTTTTTCTTTCTGACTGCTTGCAATATTTTCTCCTTGATCTGGAAACCCTGAAATTTGACTATAATATATTCCTGGGAATTTCATTTTAGGATCTTTTAGGAGATGATCAGTAGATTATTTCACCTTATGGATCTAACATATCAGGACAGTTTTTCTTTATATTTCTCAGAACATGTATCTAGGATGGTTTGTTTGTTTTATCATGACTCTCTGATACTCCAGTAATTCTTAAATTATCTCTCTTTGGTCTTTCTTCCAGGTCAGTTGCTTTTCCAATGAAATATTTCATATTTTCTTCTATTTTTTCATTTTTTATTTTACCTTATTGTTTCTTTGATTTTACTTTATGTTATTTTTTGCAATTTAGCTTCTTCTACTTCCCCAATTCTAATTTTTACATTTTCTTCAGTGAGCAAAATTTTGTACCTCTTTTTACATTTGACCTGTTCAGCTTTTTAGGTTCTTTTGTTCAGTGAATTTTTGTGCCTCTTTGTATCATTAGGCCAATTCTATTTTTCAGGGTGTTATTTTTTCTTCAGTATTTTTGTGCCTTTTTTGTTGTTGTTCATCTCTTTCCATAATTTCCTTGCATCACTCTCATTTCTTTTCCCAGTTTTTCCTCTACCACTCTACCACTATTATATTGTCTCTTTCTTTTAACTCTTCCAGGAATTTTTGTTGGGCAATTCAATTAGTATTTTTCTTTGAGGTTTTACTTGTAGCTGTTTTCACAGCTAATTTTCTGAGTTTATGTGTTGGTCAACTCTGTCTCTGTAGTAACTTTTTATGGTCAAGTTCATTTTTTAATTGTTTGCTCATTTTTTCAACCTATTTATTTTTTCTTACTTTGAACTTGTGTTATTAAAGTTGGACTCTACTCTCCTGGGTAGGAGGTGCTGTCCAAGCTTCTGGCTTTTTTGTGCTATTGCTTTCAGAGCTAGTTCTGGGGGTCTGCAAGTTTTCAGGTGGTGTTTTATCGTGGGAGAGGTGTTATTACTGCTCTCTTGACCTACGTACTTTGTCTTTACCCAGTAGAACCTTTGCTCTACTTTTTTTTGCTAGAGCCTTACAAGCTCTAGCACTCCTCTTGGCCCTGTAAGTATGACCACAGTCCCCTCCTTTCCTCATAAGCTGTGGAGCAGCTCCTCTCTGCCCTAGAATTGCAATGAGGGCCCCTATTCCCTTGTGACCAACCACTCTGCTCTGAAACTGTGTGTGACCCAGAATTGTGTATAGCCAACAAAAATGCCAATCAGCATGATATGCAACCCAAGTGCCAGCACTGGGTCCCCTTTCATCTCTTTCTGACCAGTCGCACTTTCCTTACCAACTCTGAGTTGAGAGCTCCCAAAACTACTCCTCCTTCTACAGCCACTATTGCTAGCACCACATGTATGCACTCTGAGTAGGCCTCCAATCCCAACGTCACAGACTTCTCTGGCCAATTTCCTAAATTTTCTTAGGTCAAGTTTTCTTAGGTTCTTTGGCTCTTGGTGCTCCAAAATTTTATTTGATGCATTATTTTAAAATTTTTTAGAGGGGAATATTGAGAGAGTTTGTTCAGCTAGGCTCAGCCTCTAATCCTTAATCTTGGCTTTCCCCCCCATCCCCAATTAACATTTTAATCTAGTTCAACTGTTGGTGCTTGGAATGTTGCCATCCTGTTTGCACAGCCTCTCTCTTGAGAAGTAGATGTTTCAAATACTGGCCAACCAGCTTAAAATATAATTGGAAAAAAATTTTAATAAGTAGAAATATAATAGAACATAGAAAATGTTAATGTGTGGTTCTCTAAATTAACACACTGTTTATTAATACCTCTAAAGGTAGAATATTGAGAGTTTAAGGGACTTGCCCAGGGTCATACAGATAGCCATGTGTAAATGTTTGAGAACTTAAACCCAGGTCTTTGGACTTTAAGGACAGCAATACTGGACTATTGCCAAAAACATCCTTAATAAAAGTCCCATTTAATAAAAGCACAGTTAAAGTGAGAGGAGTTGGATTGTGCTGTTGCTATTAGTTTGGGTTTGTTTGGTTTTTTTTTAGCATTCACCAGCACAAATTTTGTTTAAATATTCACTTGTTCCTCTATGCCCAAAGGGCTATAAATAATAGCATACCCTTTGACCCAGTAATACCACTTTTGGGGTTGTATCCCAAAGAGATCACAGAAGTGGGAAAGGGTCCCATATGTACAAAAGTATTTATTGCAGCTCTCTTTGTGGTGGCAAAAACCTGGAAATTTAAGGGATGCCCATAAATTGGAGAATGGCTGAACAAGTTATGGTATATGAATGTGATGGAATATTATTGTGTTATAAGAAATGGAAGGAGATTGACTTCATACTTACCTGGAGAGGCTTATATGAATTGATGCTGAGTGAGAAGAGCAGAACCAGGAAAAATTTGTACACAGTCACAGATACATCATATGTGTGACAACCAATTTTGAAAAACTGGACGCTTCTCAGCATCACACAGTTAAAAGACAACTCTACAAGTCTCAAGATGGAAGGAGATGTCTACATTCAGTGAAAGATCCAAAAAGATCAGAGTTTAAAAGGAAGCAATACATGCTATCATTCTTTTCAATGTTTGGCTTTTGTTTCTCTTTTCTCATTGTTCACTCCATTGGCTATAACACCTGTTCAACCAGACTATTGTACAATATGAAGGAGTTTGCAGATCCTATACATGATTGTCTGCCACGGGGCAGGGGCGGGGGAATGGGGAGGAAGGGGAGAAAAATCTGAAACTCAAGTGACTCTGGAACAGAATCTTGTAACCTAAAAGTAAACAAACAAGTCAATAAAATTAAAAAATATATATTCACTTGTTCTGGTACATTTAAAAATAGGATCTTATTTACTCCTAGTTTGTAAAACAGATGAGTGACTCGGTTCTAGGGATGTCGGTCAGTCAAAGGAAACTGGCTTCAGATCTTAGCTCTGCTATCTATTTGTGTGACACTGGACAATCATTCTCTGGGCTTTATGTTTCTCTTCTAAAAAGGAAGACTATTGGACTCATCTCCAAGGTCCTTGTCAGCAAAAATATCCTATTGGTTCTAAATTGGATCTCCTTGTATATTTTCAGGAATACATACACCACACAATTTAATGCATCTGTTTCATTCATTTTCCCCAAAAATCACTTATTCAAAGGTTATATAATCTGTTCCAGAATTTTGCTTACCAACTCAAGTGGATTGCTATTGTGGTGTTGTTTTTCGATTTTTTAATATCTTTTGGTTTTTCAAAACATCACCTTCTTTTCTGAAACATGCCTCCTCCCATATCCCAGTTATCCATTATAACAGAATAAAAAAGGAAGGGGAAAGAGCGTCAGACACATAACTCCTACAACATCTTTGCAAAGAAGGGGAAAATATATTTTTTCATCTTTTCTCTGTAGAAGTGTTGGTCATTATACTTAGAGTGTTCAATTTTTTAAAACGTACTTTCCTACACTGTTGAAGGCATTATATGTGTTGTTTTCTTGGTTATATTTGCTTCATGTTGCATCATCAGTACATATTAGCCTTTCCTTGCTACTCGGAAGATTTCACAGTTTCTTAAGCACTGTATTATATTCAAGTACCACCAAATTTGTTGAACCAATTAATTTAGGATGTCTACTTGGTTTCTAATTCAAATGCTTAATAAATGCACATTTCCTTCCCCTTTTTCCTTTGCTACCAACAAAAGTATTGCTAAGAATATTTTTAGTTAAGCAGAAAAAATAGGAAATAATTTTTACAGCTAGTGTCTCTGACACAAAGACCTCATTTCTAAAATACAGAGAGAATTGAGGCAAATTTATAAGATTGCAAGTCATTCCCAAATTGGTAAATGCTCAGAGACACAAGCAGTTTTCAGATGAAGAAATTAAAGTTATCTACAGTGACATGGAAAATATGCTCTAAATCAATATTAATTAGAAAAATGCAAATTAAAACAACTTCTAAGGTACAACCCCCTCTCACACCTATCCAATTGACTAATATGACAAAAAGGAAAAATGATTAACGTCAAAGAAGACATGGGAAAATTAGAACACTGACGCATTGTTGATAGAGCTGTGAACTGATCCAACCATTCTGGGGAGCAATTTAGAACTATGCCAAAAGGGCTACAAAATTGTGCCCACCCCTTTGATACAAAAATACCACTAGTAAGGTCTGTATCCCAAAGAGATCAATTGAAAAAAGGGGGACCCACACGTACAAAAATATTTATAGCAACTCTTTTTGTGGTGGCAAAGAATTGGATTTTGAGGGGATAATGGCTGTCAGTTGGGGAATGATTGAACAAGTTGTGCTATATAATAAGAAATGGGCAGGTAGATTTCAGAAAAACCTGGAAAGAGTGAACGAGGAGAAATTGTACACCACAGTAACAGCAACATGGTGCGATGACCAGCTATCATAGACTTAGACTCTTCTCAGCACTACAATGATCCAAGACAATCCCAAAAGACTCATGATAGAAAATGCTGTTCATATGCAGAGAAAGAATTATGGAGTCTGAATGTAGATTGAAGTGTATATATATATATATATATATATATATATACAATTTTCTCTTTTTTCATTGTTTTCTTTCTCATAGTTTTTTCTCTTTTCTGATTCTTCTTTCACAACGTGACTCATGTGGAAATATGGTGAATGTGATTGCACATGTATAGCCGGAAGGTTTCAGATTGCTTGCCATTTTGGTAAGGAGGAGGGGAGGAAAAGGAGAAAAAAATGCTATTAAGTAGGGGAAAATAATATTTTCATGTATATGATATTTTGTTTTTCCCTTTTACCTTCTTGGAGATATATGCCAGCTGTAAAATCTCTGGTTCAAAGGGTAAGGACATTAGTCACTTTTTTCTTTTTTAGCACACAATTCCAAATTGTTTCCCAGAATGACTGGACCAATTTAAAGTTGACAACAATATTATTAGTGCCAGACCTACCTTTTCAACAGTACATCCAACATGAACTATTTTATTTTCCACCTTTTGTGATGATCATCTTACATACTTTTCTGGGTAAGAATTGAAAAAAAATCATAGTAAATTGCCTTTGATTTGTATTTTTCTTATTAATTTTGAGCAACATCTTTTATGTGGTTGTGAAGTCACTATCACCTCCCTTGGTCTTAGTGGAATTACCTGTAAAAGGAAGAGACCTTGGACAAAAAAAGGCTTCTTTGGTCTCTTATAACCCTTAAAGCTCCCAGGTCCTTGGCTCTGACATAATTTCACCCCGCCACCTCTCAGTCCCTCTCTTTTTGGGACTAGCTAATAGTCCCAAAAAGACAGATATTTTGCTGACTAGCTGCTTTCCTGTTCATCTGAAGCTTCTAAAAGCCAGATCATTGCCCTCTGAAGTACTCCAGTTTAGTTGCTATGTGTCTAGTCCAAACTGGCCTATTTTGCTCATCCTCATACAGAAGTTTCTTCCAAATCTACAATGCAATTTCTTTCTTGTCTTTGTGCCTTTTTTAGAATCCTTAAACTTTTTCCTTGAAGCTTAAAAAAGCCTTTTTTGATCCCACTTCCTCTTCCTCACAAAATTGTACTTGGCACAATTGTTCCCCTTTCTTTCTCCTCAATAGAATAAAACTTACTTGAGGGCAAGGATGCCGCCTTTCCCCAAAGTGAAATAGCAAAAGCTTATAATTATAAAAATAAAGGAGAGATCCATATTGTTCCATACTCAAGCTCTGGAGAAATTTTTCCTTTTTGCCTTTGTGCGGTTCTCTTTCCTAGGGGAAGTGTGGATATGAGGGAGGGTGAAGTGTTTTTTTCTATACATAATTTTCATCACTCTCCAAACCAGACAAGCTTGCTCACCTAAACCCCCACCCCTTGCAGTGTGTGGGAGGTGGAACCAGTGCCAGGTACATCACCCCATGAAGTCATCAGGCACTTTTGGAGGGCGAGGTGAGGTAGCCAAAGGGGAATTTTTGCTCATTTGCTTTGCACCCTCATTCATCCATTTGAAACTGAAAGGAAAGCAAAATGGGGAAGGGAATGGACTTTACACATGACAACTTCATTATATTTTAGCATTGTAGGACAACACTTGGCCCTGCCAGATTTGCTCATGCACCCTGAGAAAAATCACCTGTGATCTATATTTCCCCCTTACCCCTAACTACTCTACTCCCTTTTCCTTTCTCATCCAGCCAAGATCAGACTATAAGCAGAACCTTGGTCAGAACCTAGGCCTTGTCTCCTCCTGGAACAAGTTTTCCATCCATAAGATGTCCCTTCTCCCTTTTCCCCCCTTGTAACCTTTCACAACTCTATCTGGAAGATGCAAAAAGAATCCTAAAATCTGGAGTCACAATTTCCTATTTAAAGTCTGGCTGTACCCTACTACCTGTACAACCTTGGGCAAATTATTTAACTTCTCTTTGTGCCTCTTGTCCTTGCCTTTAAAATGTGAGGGATGGAACTAGATTAATCTCTATAGTCTATTTCAACTTGATTCTATGAATACACATTAGCAAGATTAATTTATAGGTGAATATGTTACCCTTTCCAGGAAACACACTTCCATTTTGACAGAAATCTTCTATGACCCCATACTTTTATCCAAAGGAGAGACTCTTAATGGTGGAAATAGATAACATAGCAGGCTAGTGAAAAAGAGACTTGGGAGGCAGCAGGTAACCTCTTGATTCAGTTCATCAAATCATTCTATGTAAATTGTCACCTCTTCTCCCTTGCAGCAGACCCCCTTTGTAGACATGCCTATATCTGGGAACATGAGGCATTTAACAGAAAGGAAATACCCTTCAAGTATTTCTCTCTGGACTTTGGGTTCTGTCCCAGTCTACATACTGCATTTGGGGACCTTGATGCTTTCTCAAGAATTAGAAAGTCAGCCTTCCCCCTCCCCTCATCCCTCTCTCGACTGCTCACCCTCTTTTCTCCCCTTCCTTGACCCGTTTCCCTTCCCTCTCCCTCTCCCCTTTCCCCTCCCTCCCCCTTTCCCTCCCTCCTCCCCCTTTTCCA
>JAQQSW010011932.1:0-12641 GCA_028646575.1 Pseudocheirus occidentalis | reverse complement strand
TCTCTCTCTCTCTCTCTCTCTCTCTCTCTCTCTCTCTCTCTCTCTCTCTCTCTCTCTCTTCTTCTCTCTCTCAGTAGATCTGTCTTCCTGGTTTGAATCCTTTGTTGACAGCTTCTGGTGAGAGAGAAAGCTGTAAAGGAAGAGACTTTGGGATCTCTCCCTTCAAAGCCAACATGTTGAACCTTGAAAATAGACCTTATTTCTTTACCTCAGAATTAGTTCTTTAATCTTAGCTGCAGTAATCAAAGGCCTTTAAACCTCATGGTGTTTAAAAGTCAGGAGAGTGAGCCATCTGGGTATCTGTGAGTCCCTGAGTTTGGGAGGTGTCTTTGTCATGCTTTGCAGTTATCACAGCATCATAGTCCCAAAAAAGGCATAAGAAATAAATTTAAGGATGCTTCCCAGAGGTAGCTGTAATAAGGACTAATGCAACCATAAATGATATATTTGGATCTGAACTCGGTGAGACCAATATTATATAGAAACTGTGCTAAGTGTAACCCTATACTTGCTAGAGGCCAGGGTAGTATAGTTGATAGTATAATGGAGACTGTGTCCCTGCAATTTTAGGGGAAATGTTTGTATATTTTTTCTTAGTGTATCTTTAAAAACATTAATTAATGCTAATTATTTCAGAAGAATTGAGTTGCTAGTCACAAGTGGCTAACAGTAAGGAGGGGGCTCAGGTAGATGATATTAGAAAAAAAGATGCCCCCAACCCATCTGTATTACCCCCTAGAACCCTGAAGGGAATACATAGCTGACCTGGTTCTAGGATTATGAATCTTATGCAGAGCGTACTCACTCATGAAAAACGATGCAACAGATATTATCTAAGGTCCCTTCCAGCACGTGCTTATGATTCTATGATGCGGGGCATAATGGCCTCTAGCTCACAGTCTAGGGGTGTGGATGAGATATATGTAATATAAAACAAGTTATGATATGCGGAATGCAAAGGAGAGGTCTAGACAATGAGAGATTGAAGAACAAGATAATTTTTGGTACAGCCTGCAGGCCAATGTAGGCGCTGGGGAGATGTCAGCTGGCAGAATATAGGGCATTCATTCAGAGGTCAATGACACTCCTTGTCCTAGTCCTCAAATTGATAAATTATAATTCCCAATTCTCTCTCTCTCTGATAGGTTTACAAAGCCCTTTCATGATCAAAGCCCTATAAAGTAGGCAGTGTAATTATTCTTAACTGCATTTTATAAAAGAGGAAACAGGCTCCAGATGGGCTAAATAATTGTCCGAGGTGTATGTTTACTAAGTGAAAGAACTGAAATTCATCTTGTTTTTCTGCTTCTGACTCCAAATTCAGTATTTTCTGCCTTACTGTAGGCTGGCTTTCTTTAAAGTACTCTTCCTTACCCTGGAAAAAAATGGAGGGGGGGTATCAGAGTGGGTGAATGGGCTTCTAAAGGGCTTAGGGGGTGATGGCCACTTTTGCCTGACCTGGACCCAGTCCCTTCGTTAAGACAGATAGATCTTCAGTCTTTTAGGTCAGAGATATCAATATAGCCGATAACACTCCAGAGTGCTCCATACCAAATTAAAACATAACTGGGAAATGTTTAACAAAACAGATAAAGATCAAATGAAAACAGGTAGCGTTAATATGTAATTTTATAAGACAATATTCAGCTCATAGTAATTTTTATGCATGGTTTTGCTGCCCAGTTTCTATTTGAGTTTGACACCCAGCAAGCCTGTTTCATCAGAAGCTTTTAGACAAGACTCTTACCAAAGCTTCCCTTTCAGGGTCTTCTTGAATCTTCTTCCCCTATATGTCTCTAGACCTGATTAGGTACTCACCCACAGCCTTTCCATTTGAACAATTTTCCCTTCATGTCCTATCCCTCCCCCCATCCTTGGGAAAGGCGACTCATAAGACCAAAGAAATTAAAGCTAGAAAACCTTCCACTTCATTATACTGCTGAGAAAACAGGCTCAGAGAGTGACTTGGCCAGGGCCACACAGCTAGTGAGCTAGTACTAGTCTCAGGTAGGATTTGAATTCAGTTCTTGTCTTTCAGCCTAGCATTCTGTCCATTATATGATCTACTTGCATCTCAGGCACTGCTTAAAAAAAAGATCCATTTCTTGTTCTTTTATTCCCTGGAGACCCCAGTGTATCACTGTATATATGTCTCCTGGAATTTGTGTGTGTCTGAGTATGTGTATGTGTCTCTGGGTATTTATATGTAACTGTGTGCATCCTATGTTTGCTACTGGGTATGTGCATTATATTATACTCCTATGTATATACCCTTGCATGGATGTGCCTCTGCCCATGCCCCATATATGTGTATCCTCTGTCCGTATTTGAGTGTGCCCCTTTGAATATGATCCTCTGTGAGTGACACAGAGGTGTATGTCTTTGTATTTTGTGTTTATACTTTTATTTATGTAGGTGTCCCAGTATGTACCTATCTGGTGTTGGTTACTGTATGTATGCATGTAGTAGGCACTGAACCCCACCTTCCCCATAATACCTCTTTCACATTCTGATAATAGCAGCCACCTTTAGAAGCAGTTACTCTTTTAAGATGCAAAATCCCTAAGGGGTTCAATCTATTGATCAGTCACGCCTTAGTGTCATTTGTTTTAATCATATAAACACTCCCAAGGAGTCCAGAATCCTGGAGTGGGAGTATGATTGAGGGGTGGAGAGGAAAAACAAGAGACAAGGCATCTCTGAGAGTCGTTGCATAGCAAGGGCTTTAGAAAGTAGAATATAAGAGCTGGAAGGGACCTTCAAATACTGAACATAAAATCTGAGAATCAGAAACGACTTGAGAACATTCAACATATTGGTACTGGAAGAGAGAGATCTTGGAACATAGAAACAATGGCTTGGATCCTGGGTTGACAGGAGGGAAACAAGTCTGGTTTAGTGGAATCAGTGCCCAGGATGAGGTTTCCAGGTTTCAACTATTCTCATTTGTTGGGGCAGAAGTACTGTTATCCCCTCCACATTGCAAGGGTTAGGGATACTATGCCCCCTGCAATCTGGAAAATCCTTATAAAATTTTTGGCCCTTCCTTCATACCAGAGAAGAAGTTTCAATTATTATGCCACTAAAAATAAAATATGTTTATATTATACAATGCTACACACATATGTTATGCATGTCTGAGTTTCTAAAAATGTTCTGTGTTGTCTACTGGCCTTTGCATGTCATGTGTGGCTTCCACAAAACTCCCTCAAAATTCCCATTTAATTTCTTATGCCAACCCCAGATATATTGAAATCACAATGGGGACAGTCATGATGTGGAAGGGATAACCTTACACATGCCCTGAAGACATTTCCATTTAGGAGTTGTATGACCCAGGATAAGCTATTTCCTTTCTCTGGGTCTCAGCTTCCTCCTTGTGATCTTAGAAGACTGGAATAGATGACTTCTCCAATACCTCCTAGATTAAACATTGCATGACTTTGTCTTTTGGACTAGATCTGTTCTTCTGGACTTCTCTTAAATTTGTTCCAGGACTAGAGCTGAGACTGGATATAAGTGAGGGCCAGAGTGACTTATGCACTGGCTAGAATTCCAAGGACTGACAGTGCCCTTCTAGATGTGATTGAATTTCATGATCTGCTTCCTCTCATGTGTGTATGTGTGTGAAGAAATAAAAATGCCACACCTAAATATATACTCTAAACAAACAAACAAATAAATAAATAAAAACAACAAATATATACCCTAACTTGAAATAACACTGTATTCCTGAATACCCAGCAGGATGGTTATTTCTGTTTCTGCATTTAGAAGCTTGTGAGCTTGTGCAAAATATTGTTATTTTCATATGTATTGAGCTGTTTAGCATATGTACCTTCTATACATGAACCTCAGAAAACAGGAACATCTAGTCTAAACTCTTCATTTTATAGCCCAAGGAAGTTACATGACTTGTCCAAAGTCACACAGGTAGTTTAATAGCAGATTCAGAGTTCAAATCCCATTTTTCTGATTTCACATCCAGAGCTCTTGCCCACAGACTATGATGCCCCAAACACAAGCCTGACCAAACAGAATATAACATGTTAAAGCTATAAGGTAACTTAAATCACCTAATGGTAGAGGTGAAAAAGAACTCCAAAATCTAGAACAACAAGGCTTAGAGCTGGAAGAGAGCTATTAACAGAACATAAAATATCAGAGCTCGAATACTTAGAACAGAATGTCATAACTCCAAAGGTACTTTAAAATATCACATTTTAGAAATGGAAAGAACCTTAAAGTATATATCACAGAACAGTGCTAGGAGAGATGTTAACGTATGGAACGGAGACTGACAAGTTGGAAGAATCCTTAGAAATTGAATGTTATTCTAGAAAGGAGTTTAGAACTATGCCCAAAGGGCTGTAAAATGGTGCATATCCTTGGATCCAGCAATACCACTACTAGGTCTTTGTCCCAAAGAGATAAAAAAGGGACAGGGGAGAACCTATATATACAAAAATATATATTTTTTGTTGTGGCTAAGGACTGGAAATTGAGGGGATGCCCATCAATTGGGGAATCACTAAATAAGCTGTGGTATATGATTGTGGTGGAATATTATTGTGCTATCAGAAATGACAAGCAGGATGCCCTCAGAAAAGCCTGGAAAGACTTACATGAACTGATGCAAAGTGAAGTGAACAGATCCAAGAGATTATAGTACATAGTAACAACAATATTGTATAAAAAACAAATGTGAATGATTTAGCTATTCTCAGCAATAGAAGGATGCAAGAAAATCCCAAAGCACTCATGATGAAATGTGTTACCTGTCTCTAAAGAAAGAATTTATATTGTCTGAATACAAACTGAAGCATATGATTTTTTCTTTCCTTTCTTTCTCTTTCTTCTTTCCTTTCTGCCTGTCTTTCTGTATTCTTTTCTTTCTGTCTCCCTTTTTCCCTTCCTTCCCTCCTTCCCTCCTTCCCTCCTTCCTTCCTTCCTTGTTTCCTTCCTTCCTTCCTTCCTTCCTTCCTTCCTTCCTTCCTTCCTTCCTTCCTTCCTTCCTTCCTTCCTTCCTCCCTCCCTCTCTTCCTCCCTCTTTCTCACTCTCATTCACACTCTCATTCTTTCTCTCACTCTCTCTCTCTCTTTCTCATACAAAATGATCAATATGGAAATGTGCTTCATTATTACCTATGTATAACCTGTATCATATTGCTTACCATATCTGGGAAGGGGAAGGAGAAGGAGAAGGAGAAGGAGAAGGAGAAGGAGATGGCCACTCAGAAAAATGTTAAATGTTAGAGCTGGAAGAGACCTTAATAAGGAAAATATAGATGTTTAGAACTAAAAGGAATTTTGGAGGTTGACTGAGGAGGTGTTCAGATACTGATTTTTGTCAGTGTAGGGCTCTGGTTGGTCATTTATAGTCATGGAGTTGCCTGTGGCACTAAATGATCAAGTAATTTGACCTAATTATAAAGGCTATAATTGGGGTCTGGCACATGTATAGAGTAACTGGGATGACATCTCTCTCCATGGAGAACCTGGGAAGAGTAATTCTAGGAGAATTTTGGTGATATGTAAAGGAAGTACCAATATGGACTGTGGAGCATGCATTGACACTCTTTATCTGGGTTCTGGTCATTTTTAATTGGTGGCTTTTTTGCTGAGGAAGCATTCAGAAAAAGCCTGTCAATTTCAGCTATTCTCTCTTTGCTGTGGCACCCATGGGAGATCTAGAGGACCAGTGAAGGGAGTGGAACCAATGATGTTGCATGCTTGAAAGGTTCAAAAGTCATCCCATCATTCTGGAATGTGGGTTTTCAGCCAGTGCAGCATCAATGCCCTTAAGCTTTGAAGGCAGTGGAGGAAGCCTTAGCATTCCATCATTCAGAGGTCAGGATTACACCTAAATCAGTATTGATGCTTCAAGGAGACCATCTCAGCGGCCTTTAGCACCCCTATTCACAGGTAGCTAAGACAAAAACTCATCCAGCAGAGATGCCACATTTGAACGTGAATTTAGTTTGATCAATGCTTTATTGGAGCAGAGCTAAGTCCCAAAGACTAAGGTGGCATAATGGGAATTTTGCCCCTGAGGTGTTGGAGGAAGCGTTCTTGGTCTTACTATAGCTTTGAAATAAATATCCCTTTGTAAAAGCTACCTATGGTAGCTAGGTGGCTTGGTGGATGGAGCACTGGACCTGGAGTCATGAAGACTCCTCTTCCTTAGTTCAAATCTGGTCTCAGACATTTATTAGCTGTATGACCCTAGCCAAATCATTTGACCCTGTTTTCCTCAGTTTCCTCATCTGCAAAATGACCTGAAGAAGAAAATGGTCAAGAAAACCTCAAATGGGATCATGAAGAGTGAGACATGACTGAAAAACAGCTGAATAACAACAACTAAAATATCTACCTGGTGTCAGGCGGTTAAATATAAATGGACTACTGATTGTTGGTCACTCCAAAGTGGGGGAAGACACAGCTTGTGGGAGCTGATCTCAGTAGAGAAGAGATACTCTATGAACCCGTAAAGAGCACCACTGGACAATGAGGGTTGATGGAATCCTAATAAAGCTGCCCCCAGCCTCAGTATTCTAACTTGATTATAGGCCCAGCCCACAACAGCAGGCCCCACTGTACCTAGCGCCACTCCCCAACCCCACCAATGTCCTAACTTCTTCATATGTACCTCACTGCTCACTGGAACAACAGGTGTATCCCTGAGCTCTTAGTTCCCACAGAAACAGCAGGTGTGTTCATGTATTGCATCTACCTGGTCACTGCCCCCAGACCCATGCCCACAAAAATAGGTGTGTTCTTATATTCAATCACAATTACATCATCCATCTAGCCCAAGACAGGACCACAATACCTAACTGTCTTAACCAGACATGACCACAATAGCTAGGCAGTTGGGGAGGGCAGAATGACCAGAATGTTTAACCACCAAACCATAGATGGGACCCCTCCTCCATTACCTAATCCCTTAACAAACTCCCCCTGTCTTTTTCATATTAATAATAATCCTCTATTCTATGTTAATTTCTGTTATGTAATTGCATCTTTACCCTATAAAAATCCATCTTGCTTTTTCTAAAGTTGCTTTTGGAACTTAGTTGCTCTTGGAACTTAGACCACTGCTTAGACCACTTGGAACTTTTCTAAAGTTGCTCTTGGAACTTAGACCACTTCATGAGAGGCCTCAATTCAAATAAATGCCTATACCTGGATTAGAGGTGGTCTGACTCTGAATTCTTTGAGACAGTTCCACTACAACACATCATGAAACTGCAACAGTTTTTGGGTGGGCTGAGCCCCCACCTCAACAGTTTTTGGCATCCCTGGGTTTAAACCTCAACAGGGTGAGGTAGTATACTTGGCCATTAGAGAGTAGGCCAGAGGTCCCATGCTTCATGTAGGAACTTGGGATAAATTTGGACCCTGTAATCTGGGGGGATCCCTGGGGATTCTCTACATGGGATTTTAAATTTTGGAAATCCTTCCTTTTGGTTCTATAATCAAATGTTTATACATACATATATATATATGCATATATATGTATGCATATATATGTATGTATATATGTATATATGTATATATGTATACATGTATATATATATATGTATATATATACATACATACATATGTATAATTATTATTATTAGCTACAAGCAACCAGGAATTAAGAAATACAGGCACTGGGGTAGGGAGATCCATCTCGCCCTATCGGAAAGTCAGAGGGGTAATAGGGGAGGACACAGGAGAGAGCAGATTGGGGGCGGAGTTATACAGTGGGATTGCTGTTTTGGGGTGGTGGGTGGGGGGAAGACGGGGAGAAAATTTACAACTCAAAATCTTGTGAAGTGAATGATGTAAACAAGAAAATAAATAAATGAATTTTAAAAAATGAAAACCTTGCTTCTGGAATCTTAGAGAAATTAATTGACAGTGTTTTTTGGGCTGTCACTGTATTGTTGTTTTTTTTTTTTCCTAGAGTGTGTTCCCTTATAGGTCTCTTTCATTAAGGTGATTTCTAGAGACTTAGAGAATTGTCTATAGCACTGAGAGAGTAAATAACTTACCCAGGATTCCTCAGCTCGTATGTGTCAGAGGCAGGACTGGAATCCCCCTCCTCTTCCAAAAACATTCAAGTTCTTTTGGCTGTCTAAGTGCTTGCTATATGCCAGACGTTGTACTAAGTTGGGGTGAAGCTAGGAGGGGCAGCAGATGGAATGCTGGGCCTAGTATCAGGAAGATGAGTTCAAATCTGGCCTCACACACTTATTGACTGTGTGACCCTGGATGAGTCACTCAACCCCATTTGTCTTAGTTTCTTCATCTGTCAAATGAGCTGGAGAAGGAAATGGCAAAGCATTCTAGTATCTTTGCCAAGAATACCCCCAAATGGGGTGACATAGCATTGGACATGACTGAAATGATTCAACAAGATGTGCTGAGTACCAAAGATACAGAGAAGGCAAAAAACAGCCCCTGCCCTCAAGGCAATCACATTCTAATGGGGGAGACACAAAACAGACAGTTATGTGCATATACAGTGTGAATGGGAGATAACCCCAGAGCAGAGCAAGAGGGCCTGAAAGAGACATCCTGAAGAAAGAGGAGCTGGGGGAAGACGGAGATGGGAATGAGGAGGGAGAGCATCCCAGAGTATGAAAAGGCACAGAGCTGGGAGGTGGAGCATTGCTTACATGAGATGAATGGCAAGGAGAGCAGTGTCTCTGGGTCTTTAAATCTGTTATGGGGGAGTAAAGTATAAAAAGACTACAAAGGTAGGAGGGGCCAGGTTGTAAAGGCCAAAAGGTGATTTTATATTTAATCTTAGAGGTGAGAGGGAGATACTGGAGTTTATTGAGTAGAGGCATGATGACATCACGCTGGTGCATTAGGAAGATCACTTTGACAGCTGAGTAGAGGCTGGATTGGAGTGGGGAGAGAACTAGTAAAGGATGGGTGTAATCAAACCACAGGCATTGCAGCGTGCCAAGAAGGAAGTGATGAGGGCTTGAATTCGGGTAGCGACTATACGAGCAGAGAAAGAGGAATATGTATGTATGTATGTATGTGTGCATGAATATATATGTATGTATGTGTGTATATGTGTGTGTATGTATATATATGTATACACATATGCATATATGTATATAATATAATTATGTAATTATATCAATTATATATTAATCTAATAATATGATATAATAATATTAATATCATAATATATTATAATAATTTATAGATATACTATGATACTATTATATATTCCTTATAAGAAATATGCATATGTGAGAGAATTTGTGAAGTTAGAAACAAGAAGATGAGGATGACGGAGGATGACAACTGGGTCGCCAT
Organism: Pseudocheirus occidentalis; assembly: GCA_028646575.1. Lineage (NCBI taxonomy): Eukaryota > Metazoa > Chordata > Mammalia > Diprotodontia > Pseudocheiridae > Pseudocheirus > Pseudocheirus occidentalis. The sequence continues at coordinate 3,314 of JAQQSW010011932.1, read as the reverse complement.
CCTGGGTGACTGGGAGGAAGGGTGGCATCCTCAATAGTGAAAGGAACATTAGGAAGAGGGGAGGCTTTAGGGAGAAAGATACTTTTTATTTTGGATGTGTCAAACTTGAGATGTCTACAGGGCATTTAGTTTAAGATGCCCAAGAAATAGTTGATAATGTAATGCTGGAGGTTAGGACAGAGGTTAAGGTTGGATAAACAAATCTGAGAATCATTTACATGGAGATGATGATTGAACCCATGATAGCTTATGAGACCATCAAATGAAATAATATAGAGGGAAAAGAAAGAAGACTCTTGAGAGTCACTCACAATTAATGGGCATGACCTGGATGACTTGGATAGGTAGAAAGAGAAACAAGATAGAGCAATGTCACACTGAGAGAGTAGGCCAGAGGTCCATGCTTCATGGAGGAACTTGGGGTAAGAGTAGAGTATCCAGAAGAAGATGAATGACATTGTTGATGTTTGCAGACAGGTCAAGTAAGATGAGGACTGATAAAAAAAAAAGTCTTCAGATTTGGTAATTAAGGAATCATTGGTAATTTTTGAGAGAGCAGCTTTAGGTGAATGATGAGGTTGAAATCCAGGCTTCAAAGGGTCTAGAAGGGAGGAAGAAGAGAAGTCTCACTTGATCTTGTGCTCTGGGACAATCCTGGCTTTGTTCCACTGGGTTCAGGATGTGGCTATGGGTAGGGGTGTGGTTTATTGAGCACAGCTAGGATTCCGAGGGTGGAGATGACATTCCAGACAGGGTAGGGTGGTGCTTCCTACGATGCCCTCTGGCACGTGTCAGGATGGAGGGAACCCCTGTTCTAAGGTATTGAGAACTGTTTATCCCCCACTCTCTGAGTGAGGACAATGATGTGTTACTGAGTACCCAGCATGGGGATATTATCCTTATTTTCTATGGAATCCAGAGCCCCGATGGTTTTAACAAAATTTAACCAAAATAGTGTTTTATTCATTTTTTGGAAGACATGACAGGTGAGAGTTAGACTAATAGAACATTATGGAATCTTAGAAACACAGTTGGATGGGACCTCAGAAGCCATTTACATGAGCAAGAATTCCCTCCACATTATACCTGACAAGTGGTCATTCACCCTTTGTTTGAATATCTTTGAGACCCAGATAGAGGACATTGCTTTCAGATATAGAAGTGACCTCAAGATCATAAGTTATCAGAACTGAAAGAAATCTTAGTAATCATCTATTACAAATTCATCTTCCAGATGGGAAATCTGAGACCCAAAGAAAGAATGACATTCAGTCCTCCTTGCCTGAGAAGGTGGAGGAGGAGGAAGAAGAGGAAGAAGAAGAGAGATGAGTTCTCATTCCCTGGAGTTTGGAGAGGGGGCCATAGGCAGCTTAATGTCTGCCTGTCCCTCCCCTTTGACCACTCCCTTGCCCCCTTCCTTCCATTGTCCTCTCCCCTACCTCACCTTTCCTTTCCTATCCCTTTTTCTTCCCTCCTTTATCCTGCTGGCCTAGCCTGACTGATCCCTGAGGATCCTGCCTCTGTGTGTGTGTGTGTGGGATGGGGTGGGGTGGAGAGGTGCGTTGAGGGGGATAAAGAGGAAAAAAATCAGCACAACTAATCAATGCATTAGGAAAACACGTGCAATGTGTAACACTTGTGAACCTTTCACCTCCAGGAAGGGAGAGGGAGGAAAAGAGTCAGCACAACTTTATCACTCAGAAGACAAGATATGTGTGGTTGGAGACATACACTCTGAAAACAGTCCTTTTCCAACAGCCTTGCTCTCTCTGGAAGCATAGATAATCTCAGAACACTCAGAGGACAAGATACATGTGGCTGCAGACACTCTCTGAGAACATTTCCACTACTACAGCCTTTTACTCTGCAGAAGCACATCTGTTCTCCAAACACGAAGACAAGATATTTGTAGTATGATCTGTAGTATTTGATAACATTTCAATTGCCTCAAGTTTGGTCTCTGTAAAAGCTAATCTTGTTTAAGAAAACTCAGACCTCTCATCTTGATAATTTTTTTGTAAGAAATAATAGTAAACTGAGGTGCAAGAAAAGAATGTGATTTACTCAAGATCAGTTTGTTCATATCAGATCTGGAAGAGAATTCAGCTCTCCTGACTCCCAGTCTGGATTAGGACTAGACTAGAGTCCTAGATTTATAACTACAGTTTCAATCTCTTCCTATTGTCATGCAAATAATTTTGGGAAATCTATCTCTTCCATAATCAATTGCTAACTCCCTGTAAGTCCAGGACCCTGATCCCCCTCTAAGCATGGGTTTCTCATCACTCACTTTCCCCCAGGGAACTATATACGTTTTGGCTTGTACCCAAAGGAACAACTGGCTTATTTTTTTGTTCCTAGGAGTATGAAAGTGACCCTGGGCTTCTGAAGGCTAGAGCACAAACATGTTTTCTGGCTCTAAATACACTGCTTTTTCCATTCAAGTATTAGGAAGTGGTGAATGAGTTGATGTTTATATGATTCTGTCTATAGTTCACAGATAGTGTCCTTACTGTCTACCCGACATTTTAACTTCAAATGGCTTTTGGCTTTGTTATTCCTACAGTTAGAACTGTATACTCCCCATCTATTCCCACTGGAGAATGTTAGACTTGCCCCTAATTCACTTCCCACTATTCCTTCATTTCTTCCATAGCTTCAACCATATGTTTGCTTCCCTGGAAAATTTTGTGCCCTGGGAGCCCTTGACTGCTGACTGCTTCTCTTGGAGGAAATTCTCTGCTATTAGGCTTCACTTCCTATTCTCTGTGCTCTTTGGACTTTGACTGTCTTTGGGGGAAGGTGCTACCTACACCTTACAATGCCCTCCCCCAGTTTTGGAATCATGAACTATTGTCAAATTAATTCTGCAATTGTTCCTGGATGGGATGTGTCAATCTGTTCTGCTATGACCCCTTTCATGAGCTCTGCAACTTGAAGTGTCCCTCTGTGGTCACCACTCCTTATATTTTCTTTCTCCTATTAGAATGTAGGTTTCTTGAAAGAAGGGTCTGTCTTAAGTTTTGAATTTGTATCCCTAGGGTAAGCACCTTCATTAAACTATTCTTCCTGCCATGGCTCTAAGACCATCATGACCACTCTGACTGTACCCTTCCCCTGTTGCTCCCTGATTCATTTATTTGTTTTCCCACCCTTTGATGTGTTCCCTTGAGCACCAAATTTCTCTTGTGTGTGGTAAAATGTGCCAAATAAAGATCAATTGTTTTCAACATTCATAGGGCAGTTTAATTCTCCTGATAATCTGCCAAGTCCTCCAAAATACTTATATTGAGGCACTCTATTTTTCTGCTTTT
>JAQQSW010011931.1:0-12641 GCA_028646575.1 Pseudocheirus occidentalis | reverse complement strand
AATTCACACCTTTTCACCAATGGACAGAGTTCTGGGAATTCACACCTTTTCACCAATGGACAGAGTTCTATACTTAACACTAGGTTACTAGGATCTACTTAACATCTGATCAAACAAATTAATTACCATTACACCAATTTAGTTTTTTCACTTTCCTATCAATAGCCATGATGTAGTATATTTAAGGGAAAAAGGCATAGACATTGTAGCTATAAAATAAATAAGTGTTGCATGTTGCAGAAATGATTGAGGCAACCATTTTGAACCAAGAAGTCCAAGAGATACTAGAGTTGAAACTTAAAAGCTGGCTATATTCTGGAATTCTCTTTATAAACTTGAATTTCTTTATAGGAAAATTAGACTAACTATCCTTCTATGTCTTTATCCATATATTTATATATATATATACACATTATGTAATTTAAATAAATTATATGTAGAATATATACATATATAGAAAGAATTATATACATGCATCTATTTTGTTTCATTTTTTTCAATTAACAAGAATCCGTCTTCTTTCCCTCCCACTTCTCCTACCTTAATTAAAAAAAAAGCAAAACCCTTGTAACAAATATGTCAAGTAAAGCTAACATTTTCTCAGTGACTACATCCAAAAATATATATACATTCTGGATTCTGCACCCTGAGTCTATCAGCTTTCTGTCAGGAGTTAAGTACCATACTTCATCATGAGTCCTTTGGAATCATGGTTGATCATTGTTTTGATAAGATTTCTTAAGTCCTTCAAAGTTATTTGAACTTTTATACCTCACAATATTGTTATAATTTGATAAATTGTTCTCTTGATTATGTTCAGTGTTCTCTGTCAGTTCATACAGGTCTTTCCAGGTTTCTGTAATACTGTGTCCATCATTTCCTTTTTTTTGGAGAGGGGAAGGCAAAGCAACTGGGGTTAAGTGACTTGCCCAAGGTTACTCAGCTAGTAAATGTGTCAAATGTCTGAGACCAGATTTGTACTTAGGTCCTCCTGACTCCAGGGCTAGTGTTCTCTATTGCCTGTGCCACCTAGTTGTCCCAGTCCATCATTTCTTACAGCATATTCATATATCATCATTTGTTTACCATTCCCCAATTAATAAATACCCTCTTAGTTTTCATTTTTTGCCACTACAGAAAGAGCTTCCATAAATATTTTTTGTACATATGTGTCCTTCTCTTCTTTATTTAATCTTTGGAGTAAAGACCTAGTAGGGGTAATAATGAATGATCTGGAACATTTTTTTAACCATGTGGCTGTTTTTAGTTTTGAGTTCTTCCTCTGAAAACTGCTTTTTCACATCCATTGAATATCATTTGGGGAATGGTTCTGGTTCTTATAAATTTGATTCAGTTAGAAATGAAAACTTTATTAAGAAAACTTACTGCAAAGATTTTTTCCTCATTTTCCTCTAATTTTAGCTGAATTAGTTTTGTTTCTGCAAAAGTGTTTTTACATTTTATGTAACCAAAATTATCTATTTTACCTTCTGTGATGCTCTTTCTCCCTTGTTTTGTCACTAACTTTTCCCTGTCTTTAGATCTGATAGGGGGACGGCTAGGTGGCGCAGTGAATAGAGCACCGGCCCTGGAGTCAGGAGGACCTGAGTTCAAATTTGGCCTCAGACACTTAACACAAAAAAGTCACTTAACCCCAACTGCCCTCCAAAAAACAAAAAAAAAGAAAAAATAGATCTGATAGGGTATTCCTTACCCTTCTAATTTGTTTATGATACCATCCTTTTTATCTAAGTAATATACTCATTTGAAACTTATCTTAGTGTAGGGAAAGACCCCAAGTACAGAGAAGAGAGCCTTCCACATGTAATGAGGAGAAGGCTGTTCATTGTGTGACTTGAAGTGAGGCAGAATAGACATCTCTAGCCTTTTCTACCCCCATCCTTCTCCAAGGTAGACTTTCATTCCTGCCAGTATGGGAGTCAGGAAGTTGGGGCTGAAGGCCACTTTGCTCTCCTTAGAGAGAGGAGGTACTGGGCTAGGATTGTATCTATCTGCTTCCTTAAATATTATTAGTCTTGGGAATATGATTTAGAAGTTCAACATAACTTTTAATTGCACTGTTATTTCTGGAGTGAAAGGGGACCCCCAAACTCTATATCCAGGACTTTTCTTTCTCACCAAATACCAGTTCCAAATGAACACATGTAGTGAATAGCAAAGAAAGCCCATTTATCCAAATCAGTAGCAAAACAGAAATCAGAGGTCTGCATAGGAAAAAACATACAAGATAATACATAGTGAAAGAATTTTTTCATTGGTCATGAGATAACTCAGCCGAGAGAGCGCTTTGATCATACCCAAGAGGAAACTCTCCACGGTCTCTAGTATAGCAAGCTGGAGATAGAGACATGATGAAAACTGCCAGCTCTTTCCACGTCTTTCCAGATTCTTTTCCTTCAGCAAACTGAACTGGGGTAGGCCTCTTCCATTTTCCCTCTCAAAGCTTGAAACCAGAAGTGTGTGAAGTGACTCACTACTTGAAGAGTCCTGAAGAGTACTTGAAACTTGGAGAGTTCTGAAGGGGATTGGTGAAGACTGGAGCTCTCTTACCTCTTTCACAGGGCAGGGTCTTCATCTCTTCCAATTATCAGCAGGCTTTGAAATAGGGGTTACGTTTGTATATGGTGTGAGATGTTTGTCTGTACCTAATTTCTGCCAAACTCTTTTCCAACTTTCTCACAAGATTTTGTTAAATGCAAGTTGTCATTCCAGTAGCTGGGATCTTTGCATTTATCAAACACTAGACTACTCTACTTATTTATTTTTCAATACTGTATACAGAATCCGTTCTGTTGATTTATCTCTTTATTTCTCTATCACTTACCAATCATCTTGATAGTACTGCCTTGTAGTATAGCTTGAAATCTGGTACTGCTAGGTCTTATTCTTTCCTCTTTTTTCCATTATTTCTCTTCAGATCCTTGAACTTTGGTTTCTTTATGTGAATTTTGTTGCTTTTCCCCCTAATTCTATGAAGTAATCCTTTGATAGCTTGATTGGTTTGACACTGAATAAGTAAATTTTAATACTGTCATTTTTATTATATTTGCTTGACCTACCAATGAATAATTAATATTTCTCCAATTATTTAGGTCTTTCTTAATTTGTATATGGAGTGTTTTATAGTTTATGTAATTCCTGTGTGTGCCTTTGGAGGTAGATTGCCAAGTATTTTAGACACTTTGTAGTTATTTTACGTGGAATTTCTCTATCCTGCCTGGTATTTATTGGTGATATATAGAAATGTTGATCATTTATGTGGATTTATTTTATATCTTACAACTTTGATACAAAGTTATTAGTTATATCATTTAATTATTAAAATGTACTCTCTAGTTTCTCTAAGTAAGTATCATCTGCAAAATCCAATAATTTTGTTTTTTCTTTGCTTAGGCTTATTTTTTCAGTTTCTTTTTCTTGCATTATTGCTGTTACCAGCATTTAAAAATTTTTTTTTCCTTTTTGATTTTTTTTGGAGGGCAGTTGGGGTTAAGTGACCTACCCAAGGTCACACAGCTAGTTTTTGTGTTAAGTGTCTGAGGCCGGATTTGAACTCACATCCTCCTGACTCCAGGGCCAGTGCTTTATTCATAGCACTACCTAGCCGCCCCCTGTTACCGTCATTTAAAGCACTAGATCAAATAGTAATGTTGAAAATAGACATCTTTGCTTTTACCCCTGAGTTTATTGGAAAGGCATCTAGTTTATCTTTATATTGCATATTATTCTGGATCTTAATTTTAGACAGTTTACTACTTATTGTGGAAAGATCTATTTATTCTTATTATTTCTAGTGTTTTAGTAGGAATAAGTGTTTCACCTTGTCAAAAACTTTTTCTGCAGCTCTTGATGTAATAATATGATTTCTGTTATTCTTGCACTTTACCTCCCCTTGCTTCTTGTTTATATCATTTATGATTTTCACACCCCAATTATATGATATGATTTCCCCATTCCTTTTCATTTCCCCTACACTCCTTTTCTCCTTCTTTTCCTTTTTTGTTTTAAGATCAAACATTATTGTGGTTGTTGTTTGTCTTTTGATTTCAAAGAGGACCAGTGACATCACAGGATGATGTCTTGACTTGCACATGACTTGGATTTAAGTGAGGCAGAGTTGTGATCAAAGTCCAATGGCAAGACAAAAGTCAGGACAACTGGTGATGGTCTGGGATGCAGTGAATGAACTTGATATCCTTGATGTCTGACAAAACTCTAAGCTCACTATGGGGCTTGTTTCAGTCACCTTCATGGGTGTTACAACAAATTGTTCTCATGTGCCCATTCTGCTGGGGAAGTCTTCTTCTTCTTGGGGTAGACAGTCCTCTAACTCACTGTCAGGTTTGAGGCCTATAGGTTACCTTTAACCTGGTTTAGCCAGTCTTCTGAGATGGTTTACTGGGGTGTGACCACTACACATGCTATGGCTTTTGGAGAGAGTTGGGTTAAAAAGCACTCCAAGGCCTTCTAACCTTCTTAGACTCCCTCTCTAATGACTTGATAATGAGGTTCTTAGGGGATATACATATATCTCTCTATTATAATGTAATCAGTTCATATTTATTTAGTTCCTGGTGATTGACTTTTTAATGTTTCTCTGGACTTCTGTATTTATATTTTGAAGTTTTTCTGCAGCTCTATTATTTTCATCAGGAATACTAGGAAGTTCTAATTCATTAAATGACTATTTTTCTCACTGTAGGAGTATAGTCAGTATTGCTGGGTAAGTTATATTTGTTTATAAGCCTATATTATTTGTCTTCTGAAATATTGTAGTACAGGGTCTCCTGGCTATGTGTGAGATTCTTACTGTGGTTCCTTGGTACTTTATTTCTTTCTTTCTAGGTGATTGAAGTATTTTTTTCACTGACCTGGAAGCTCTGGGTCTTGGTTATAATGTTCCTGGAAATTTTTAGTTTGGAGTTTCTTTCAGAAAGTGACTGGTGGATTATATCTTTTATCTCTTTTTTTTCTAGGCCTAAGAAATCTGTACAGTTTTCTTTTATGATTGCTTGAAAATAGTATGCCTAGGCTCTTTTTTGATGATGTTTTCCTGGCAGTCCAGTGATTCTTAAATTATCTTTATTTGTCCTATTTTCTAGATCAGTTTTTTATGAGTTGCCTTAAATTTTCTTCTATTTTTAAAAGTCTTTTGACTTTATTTTAACATTTTTGTTATGCCATTGATTCATTAACTTCTGTTTGGTCCATTATAATTTTCAAGGAATCTTTTGCTTGAGTAAGGTGGGGAGAGCTTTTAATTGTGCGTCTACTTTGTAAAGGATGATTGAATTGATTAGAGTAACTGCATCTTTCACAATTGGTCACCTTTACAAGAACAGTATTTGTTCTTTCAAGCTGTTAATTCTTTTTCCAACTATTTCTTTCATAGCTATCATTTCTTTTACTGTTTTTTCTCCAACACTTTCTTTTACTTTTCATTTTTTTAATCTACAAAATCTAAAACTCATAATTCATCTTTCCAGGAATTTAGTTGAATTTGTGCCTAAGCTGTGCTTTTCTCTGAATCTTTGCTTATAGATACTTTTGAGTTATTTCCTTCTTAGGATTGTGTCTTGAATGTCTCTGTAACCATAATACAGAGACATTCAAATTTTCTCTTTTCTTAAGTTCAATTTTATTTTTATTTTCAGTTTCAAATTATTTCTCTCCCTTTGCCCCTCCCTATGCCATTGAGAAGACAAGAAATACAGTACCTGTTATACATTTAACATCATGTAAAATTTATTTCCTTATTAGTCATGTTACAGACAAACAGAAAGAAAAAAATATGCTTCATTCAACCCTTAGAGCAGTGCTTCTCAACCTTCCTAAAGCCGCAACCCTTTAATACAGTTCCTCATGTCATGGTGACCCTCAACCATAAAATTATTTTCGTTGCTACTTCATAACTGTAATTTTGCTACTTTTATGAATTGTAGTGTAAATATCTGATATACAGGATGTATTTTAATTGTTACAAACTGAACATAACCCACAGGTTGAGAACCACTGCCTTAGAGCCTATCAGTTCTCTATCTGCAGGTGGGGAGAACTTTTCATTGTGCGTCTACTTTGTAAAGGATGATTGAATTGATTAGAGTAACTACATCTTTCACAATTGATTATCTTTACAAGATTGCCATTACTCTGTAAATTGTTTTCCTAGTTCTGTTCACTTCACTTTGCATCAGTTCATATAAAGTCTTACCAGGTTTTTCTGAAACCATCCCCTTCATTTATATTTTAAATTTTTTATTTTCAATTTCAAATTTCCTCCCTCCATATCCATTGAGAAGGCAAGAAATATAATACTGTTATACATATGGAGTCTTGCAAAACAAATTTCCACATTAGCCATGTTATGAAAAAAAGCAAGGAAGACAAAGAAAGTGAAAAAATATGCTTTAATCTGCACTCAGAGTTCATTGATTTTCTATCTGAAAGTGTATAGAATTTTTCATTATAAGTCATTTGGAATTGTGGTAGATCATTGTATTGATAAGAGTTACTAAGGCTTTCACAATTGATTGTCTTTAAAATACTGTTATTGTGTACAGTATTCTAGTTCTGCTGATTTCACTTACATTAGTTCGTAAAAGTCTTTGGAGGGGTGGGTAAGGAATGTCTGGTTCAAACTTGTCTTTTATGCCTTGGGTTTTTTTTTTGCTTTTTGAAGGGCAATTGGGGTTAAGTGACTTGCCCAAGGTCACACAGCTGGTTTTTTTGTGTTAAATGTCTGAGGCCAGATTTGAACCCTGAGTTCATGGTTCCTCCTGATTCCAGGGCTGGTGCTCCATTCACTGCACCACCTAGCTGCCCCTTTTATGCCTTGTTGCTGCTTTCACAGCTCACTCAGGGGCTCATAAGTTTTCAGTGCTTTCGACATGATGTGATTTAGGGAGAGATCTGTCCCCTACCTTCCTGGTCTACTGCTTATGTATTTTCCTCTCCACCATGGAGATGTGATTTTCAATTGGGTAATGGGTGACAGAGCTGCCAAATGGCACCTTATCCTACACCCAATGCCAGTACAAAGGTCACCTGGGATCTCTTTTTGGCCAGGTGTTTAATACTCTTATGGTCAATAGATGCTGGACTGTTCCCCACTGCTGCTGCCCCTGGTGCTGCTTTTGCTGTTGCTGTGTACTCCTAGCTTTCTGCCATCCTCTTGTCCAGACCTTTCTATTTTCTTAACCTGTCTTGGGCTGATAAAAATGACCCACTGTATCTTTTTCTTGGCTTTCTTGTTCAGAATCCAATTTGGCATACTTTCTGTGGTTCATTGTGTAAGAGATTTTAAGGGAACTGTGGCAAAATGAATGCTTCTCTTTCTGCCATTTTGACTGCTTCCCATAATAACTTTTAATGGTATGATTCTTTTTGTTGTCGTTTGCTCATTTTCTAGCCTTACTTCCTGGCTTCTGACTTTGTTTTAGGGCCAAACTCTGAATACCTCTAGAGCAAATGTCTTGGTCATACTTGGTTCTGTTTTTTGTCCTTGAACCCTGCTGCTGCTTTTTCAGGGTTTTTATAGGACTGTTTTATTCAAGAATCTCAGGTTGAGCTCATAGTAATGACCCAAAGTTGTCAGATCTGAGTTGGCCTGAGCATTGTCTCCTCTAGTCTGAGCTCTGCTAATTCCTGACCTAAATTTGGGATTGAACACCATAACTGTGGTCTTGCCCCTGTTTGGAGCTCTAGTAGACTGTTTTTGGACTAAGCTACTCTCAGCCAGATGTTAGACTTAACAGGTTCAGAGTGGCAGAACTGTACTTTTAGTCTGGGCTTCTTGTCTGGGTTTTTCTGCAAGATTTAAAATGGGCTGGGGATTGGATCTGGGACCTTGTGTTCTGCTCCCTAGGGCAGAGCAGCACAATTGCTACTTTCTTGGGTACTTTCCCTTACTCAGTATACAGCCCAAGGCCTCTATCTAACCCTTCCTCCCCTCCATTGTCTGGGACTGCCATTCCTAGGTGCACTTCTCTTCCTCAGTCTGCTCTGGATCTGTAAGTCATCAATGGATACCTATTTCTGTTCTTGTACAGGGTCCAGCCCCTTTCTGAGATCTTCTTTCTGGTCACAGCAATAGGAAGGCACTCATTCAGGAAAACTGCACAGCATGCCCCTGGCCAGACTCTGTCCCTAGAGTCCACAGACTTCTGTCTTCCTATGGCAACCAGGATTGGAAAAACGACTCTTACAATTTTTTTCCTTGGATTTACTGATCAGGATTTGGGTTGATGCACTTGCTAGACCTCTATGGAGTCATCATAGTGGACAGCTCTTCCTGTTACTCTGCCATATTAGCTAGTCTCCTATTCATTATTCGATTTTTAACAGAACTCTGTTCTTTAATTTATTTTAGATAATTCTAATATAGTATGTTTAGAACCAAAAATGGATATGATAAATGCTTAAGGTGTTGAATATTCTAGGATGTGTTCTAAAGATTTATCTCAGATAGTATCCCTAATTAAGATATGACTCTCTAAGGATTTTAAGCAAATTTAAAAACTCTTTCTGGGATGGCTTGAATTCAGTCTCGCTTAAAGTTGGATGTAACATTTGTAGCTCTCAAATTCCCGCATGGGGTAGTTTAAGTAGGATAATGGAGCAGCCTCAGAATGGTTTTCTGATCCAGTATATAACCTGAGCAGTATATGCATCGACTTGTTATTACAAACATACCTTTCTAAACCCCATGCTTGAGCTGTCTTTTGGGAGGTGGGATCAGAGGAGGGTGGTAAAAGATACACATATACAGATGTACCACAGTTGCTCTCTTGTTTCCCTTTCCAGTGGATCATCATGTTGCCAGAACACAGGGTAGATGCCCACCCAGGAAGATACATAGCCATAACAGCGCCATTTCTTGTTTATCATAAGCTTACTTTGGGTCAGTTTCTCTTTCCACTGATAAACCCAAACAAAACAAGGTTGTTACTACTGCTCTTAAATCCTGCCCTTCTTAAATACCTCAGTTAAATACTTCCTGCACAGAAAAAATAGGCAACGCAATTATTTGCTAAGTAGCTCTCATGGTCTGTAGCACTGCTGGGTTACCCTGTCAATCATAGGCTGATGGACTAAATGACCTCTTGAAGTCTTTCTATGTTGTGATGTACTTCTATTTGCAGGCAAGCTTTCTTTCCACTTTTTTCCTTAAATTCACTGCTATCATTATCCTTTTTTTTGGTCACATAATCACACTTTTTCACTTGTATCCCTCTTCCCTCACCCCCAAAAATATAATTACATTCTGCATAATAGAGCTTAAAAAACCTGTTCATGTTAAACATAGGATACATTCCCCTAGCCATTTAATAATCTAAAATATGTTGCTTGGAAAATATATTTTAAAATAGAGTGTTTTCTTTGTTCAACATCAGCTTTAATTTATCTAATCATATACATTTCTTCCATACTTAGAAACTTTGAAAATTAATATTTCAGTGGCTCCCATGTAGAGTACTTCTAAAGATTTGTGAGTTCATTTACATGTTTATCTACTCTGTTCTCCCAGAGAGTTGGACTGTTCTTCCGCCTGATGGTTAGAATGAATTGGATATTTTGAACTCATCCATCAGATTTGGAAACGATCTCTTAATTGATGAGGCTGTTTAACAGTTAATTGAACATTTCTGCTCTGAACTTTCATTATTCTTAAGTGCAGAAATAGTATCATAGAAAGAAAGACAAAGAAGAGTGGATCATGCAAAAATTCCTTCCTGCAAGTTTTTTTTTAATCTTGAGAATTTATGAATATTTAAATGTATCATAACAGCTTTATTTGTGTACTTTCTGGGTATTGAGCAGGTTAAGAAGACACATTAAACCTCCTGTGGTCATGCACAAATGGTCATGAATCATATGGACGTGGTATTTGGTATTTAGTCCTAGTCATTCTCTGTTTAGTGATGTAATATGGATCTGTTACATCTGCAGACTGCATCAGTTTTCTAAGATGTTGTCTCTTCATGGTAGATGCTGGGCAGCTGCTTCCAGGAGAATTGTGATGATGTGTGAGAGAAGTGCCTTGGAGAAAATAGAGCATGTATCAGCATTCTTTAACTGGTTCCAGTTGGCTTGCCATGTGGTTGTTATTGTTCAGTTGTTTCATTTGTGTCTGATTCTTTGTGACCCAATCTTGGCAAAGATACTGAAGTCATTTCCTTTTCTAGCTCATTTGACAGATGAGGAACACAATTAAGTGACTTGCCTAGGGTCACACAACTAGTAAGTATCTGAGGCCAGATTTGAACTCAGAAAGATGAGTCTTCCTGACTTTAGGCCCTATATTCTATCTACTGTATCACCTAGTTGCCCCGGCATTGTAATTAGGAAGAGCGTTTTTCCATTGGCTGTTTAGATGGCACTCTTGGTGTCATCAAAAGGGCCTGGGTCAGTTCTGACTGTGTTTTGTCTATGGATAAAGGTGACTCCTTCACTCACAGGTTCCTATGGAAAAATATGGTCTAAGGCAAAGGGCCATGCAGCCTTCTTCCCCTCTGAAACCGTATCATAGTCCTTGAGAAGCAAGGCTTCCTTGGCTTTATTGTTCATTATTTCTAAGTTCATACTGTGGCATCTCTGATCTAAACCAGGAGTGGAAGCCACAGAGATCCAGGCCAGGTTTGGCAGCGAGCACAGCATTTATACCAAGCTGCTACCTTGTGAGGAACCTTTGGGATCCCAGTCCAGTGGGAGAACTCATCCCATAATGGTGCCTTTTTTGACACAAGCCTGGTATTATTATGTGGGAACTAATTCATTCCCCAACCCAGTTGGTTTAAAGGAAGACTATAGTTCTGAGACACTGGGAGGAAATGTTTATATTTTTGTTTTGGCTATATCTCTGAAATAAATGTCTCCTTGTAAAAGTTAATTGATGTTAAATGGAATTGGGGGTACAGAACACCACTGGGGAGATAGTGGCAATAAAGAAGAGAGATCCTTTCCAGTTCTTCAGCATACACTGGAATTTTGAGGGGTGATGTAACCTGTCTATCCCAGAGAGAATGGGACTAGAACATACATTTTACAGTAACAAACAGTCATTTATAGTCCCCTTGTCTCTTTCCTTCTAAACCTATCTTGTGACATAAAGGCTATATTTATGTTAAGAGTACATAGAAACTGGGGCAGGGATTGTGCCATTTTTTAGTCATTTATTGTCTGTAACACCATAATTCTTGCCTATAACACATACTGGTAGTATGATTCTGGGCAAATTTTAAAAATTAAAAACATTTTTCTTAGTAGGAAGGATATCTTTTGCATTAGTTCTACTATCTTAGCCTTGAACTTTTTTTTCCATACCAAGAGACTTATCACTGTCATTGCAATACTTAAGAGGATCTCTGATTTTGTTTCTGTGGGAAACTCCATTGTGCATATCACAACCTTTATGTAATTTAGTAGAGGCTCATAGAGAGTTTCTATGGCTAAGATTTTTATTACCCTGTGGCTAGTGTGGTGATGAGCCTTTCAGCTCTTAGCTAGTTCCAGCCTGGTCCACATATTGACTGTTGCTGAACCTATGATTTATTTATTTTTGTTTGTTTTGGAGGAGCAGAAACAAAAGAAACAAAAGAGGTGATCATGGACCAGTGAACTAGAGAAGAAAAGAAAAGGTAGGCAAAATCATCACTTGACTTATTAAGTACCTGCCACTGTGTGGGGTACTAGAGGTATAAAAAGAGTGAAGCAATATCTATGTTCTCTTTTTAAAAATTGGATATTTTATTTTTTTCTCAATTACATGTAAAACAGTTTTTAACATTTTTTTAAAAATAAATTTTTTATTTGTTTTCTTGTTTACATCATTCATTTTCATGAGATTTTTGAATTACAAATTTCCTCCCCGTCTTTCCCCTACCCCAACCCCAAAACAGCGATCCCACTGTAAAGACCCTCCCATGATCTGCGCTCTAACTTTCTGGTAGGGCAGGGATGGTCTCCCTACCCCAGCCCCTGTATATCTTAATTCCTAGTTGCATGGATTGCAGAGGTTTACATTCTAGATTCTTTTGGTTCCTCCCTTGTCACCCACCCCCGCTGGAAGGACAAGCAATTCAATACAGGCTGTGGATGTGTGATTATACAGGACATCTTCATAGTGGACATATTGTGACAGTGATCATATGTCCCTCCTTCCTATCCCTTCCCCCCCTTGTTCCATTCTCTACCCTGTCCCTGTCCCTTTAGTGAAGTGTGCGCTTCCAGCATTCCTTCCTCAGACCCTGCCCTCCCCTCTGTCATCCCGTCTCTCATCCCCATCCCCCCTACTCTCCTGTGTAGCATGATGCCCAGTTTAGAGTTTATGCCATTTCTTCCCTAAGCCAAATTCAGTGAGAGTAATTGAAAGTAAAGTTGTAACAGTTATCCCTTGCCTCTTCTATATGGGATGATTAACCCCATTTTGTCTCTCCCTGTCTCCTCTCATTCTAGTCCTCTCCCACCTTAGAATTTCACCTTTTAAAGTATCATCCCTTCGTATTCAATTGATCCTATACCCTCTATGTACACATATACACTCATGCTCAGATATGTATTCATATGCATATATAGCCTCCTATATAGACATATGTGTAAGTATACATATATAATATACATTT
>JAQQSW010011930.1:0-12641 GCA_028646575.1 Pseudocheirus occidentalis | reverse complement strand
GGATGTATGATTATACAGGACATCTTCATAGTGGACATATTGTGACAGTGATCATATGTCCCTCCTTTCTATTCCTCCCCCCCCTTGTTCTGTTCTCTACCCTGTCCCTGTCCCTTTCTTGAAGTGTGTGCTTCCAGCATCCCTACCCTAGACCCTGCCCTCCCCTCTGACATCCCCCCTCTCATTCCCATGCCCCCTACTCTCCTGTGTGGCATGGTGCCCAGTTTAGAGTTTATGTCATTTCTTCCCTAAGCCAAATTCAATGAGAGCAATTGTAAGCAAAGTTGTAACAGTTAACCCTTGCCTCTTCTATATGGGATGGTCAACCCCATTTTGCCTCTCCCTGTCTCCTCTCATTCCAGTCCTCTCCTACCTCAGAACTTCTCCTTTTAAAGTATCATCCCTTCGTATTCAATTGATCCTATACCCTCTATATACACATATACACACATGCTCAGATATGCATTCATACGCATATATAGTCTCCTATATAGACACATGTGCAAGCATACATATATATATACACACATACACACACATATACACATTTGCATTCCCTTCACCTATCCTCATACTAAGAAAAGTTTCATAAGTTACTATTCTCATTTTTCCATATTGGCATATAAATAATTCTAATTTGACAAGATCCTTATGATGTCTTTCCAATGTTTACCTTCTCCTGCTTCTTGTGTTTGTCAAATTTTCCATTCAGTTCTGGTTTCTTCAGCAAGAATGCTTCAAAAAGTCTTCCAACTCATTGAATGACCACATCCTCCCCTGGAATTGTATGCTCAATCTTGCTGGGTAGTTGATCCCCGGCCTCAATCCCAGCTCCCTTAATCTTTGAAACATCACATTCCATGCCCTTCGATTCCTCAGTGTAGAAGCTGCCAGATCCTGGGTCATCCTGACAGTGCCTCCACAACATTCAAATGGCTCTCTCCTGGTAGCCTGCAATATTTTCTCCCTTAACTGCGTATTCTGGAACCTGACAGTAACATTTCCAGTTTTCTTTTGGGGATCTTTTTGAAGAGGCAATTGGGGAATTCCCTCAAGTTCTATTTTGCCCTCTGATTCTAAAACATCAGGGCAATTTTCCCTCAGGATTTCTTGAAGGATGCTTTCCAAGTTCTTTTTCTGGTCATGGGTTTCAGGTAGACCAACAACTTTCAAATTGTCTCTCCTGGATCTATTTTCCAGGTCAGTGGTTTTTTCAAGGAGATATTTCACATTGCCTTCTATTTTTTTTCATTTCTTTGTAATTGTTTAATAGTATCTTGGTTTCTCATAAAGTCATTAGCTTCTACTTGCTCCACTCCAATCCCAAAGGAATCATTCTCTTCAGAATGCCTCTGAGACTCTTTTTCCATCTGGGAAATTTGACTCCCCAGGGCATTCTTCTCCTCATTGGCTTTCTGGGCCTCTTTTGCCATTTGAGTTAATCTATTTTTTAAAGTGTTGTTTTCTTCAGTCAGGTTGTTGACTCTCTTTTCATGATTTTCTTGCATCATTCTCATTTCTCTTCCCAATTTTTCCTCCACTTCTCTTATTTGGTTTTCAAAGTCTTTTTTTTAGTTTATCTATAGCTTCTAGACATTCTTCAAGTGTCTTGGAAGCATTTGGTGTGGTAGTTCTGACAGTGTTGTCTTCCTCCCGTTCCATGCTTTTATCCTTTCTGTCCACAAAAAAGGATTCTAGAGTTTTATTGCTGTTCTTATTTTGCTTCCTCTTCCTCATGTTGGTCAGTCAATTAATTTAGCTTTGTGGAACTCTACTTCCAGGGGGGAAAGCTCTGCTCCAAATCGCTGAGGTTTTCCCCACTGTCAGAGCTATTAGGGGGGTGTTGCAGTCCCCCCAGCTTTGGCTTGCTGAAAGTGCTCCCCTGGACCACCACCCAAGACCACGATCCAGATCTAGGCTGCTCAACACAAGAGTACTTGGCCCTAATCAATCGCCTCAGCCCCACTATGGGGTCTGCAAGTCAAGGGCTCTGAAGCAGCCCAGTGGGGGCAGCTGCTGGTTATAGCAGTTCCTGCCATTCCCCCATTGCTTCCTTGCCCTGGGGGCAGATCAGCCAGCCTGCTTTGCCTCTCCAAAATTAGTTTGAAAGCTTCACTTACTTTCACTGACCTTTCTTAATCCTTATTGTTTCTGATTTAACAGATGTGAAGATGGCTCCAGGTGCTGTAGATATGTTCTGCAGGGTAGACTCATGCTGCTGCAGCTTGGGAGGCTCAGCTCCTTCCAGCCACCCTGGGGCCTGGCCTGTCCAGTTTCTGTTTCAGGTTGAGCTGGCCTTGGCTCCTTTCCTGCGGTGATGAACCCCTGCTGCTGAGCTGCCTTCAGGGAGATGTGTTTTCTGTATTTTTGTGAGTTTGAGAGCCCTAGCATTTGTCTGGGCTCATATTTTATGGATATTTAGGGTGTCTGTGTAGGAGCTGTGAGACCATGCTGCTTCTATGCTGCCATCTTGGCTCCGCCCCAAGAGTACACATTTCATCATTTCCCAACCTGTATTAACCTTATGGTGAACCTGCACTCATAGTATGGCAAACCCAAGACCACCAAAGAAGGAAGGAATCATCCATCCATGCATCCAGTACTCCTGGGAGGGACCTCATCCTGCATGGCGAATATCCTCTGATCAGCACTCCCTGGGAAAAGACTTGAAGAGTGTCTCTTCAATGCAGAAACATCGAAATTTCCTCATGCCTTGTCCTGGGGATGCCCAACAACTCCGGAGAGGTGAAGATCAGACCCTGGGATGCAAAGTAGTCCCCAATGGTAGCACTCAAACAAGGAGAGCCCCGTTTCATTGGAAAAGGCCTTCCTCCACCTGCACAGCCCTTCAGGCAAAACTGGCATGAACAGGAAAGCAGGTAACGAGCCATCCATAGTACTACTAGACAGGGGAGATGCTTTCTTCAGTTTAAAAAACATTTGTCTACACCCCTTGGGAAAAGACCCAAAGAGTGACCCTTCAATGCAGAAATATCGAAATTTCCCCGTATCTTGTCCTAGGGATGCCCAACAATTCTGGAGAGGTGAAGATCAGAC
This sequence comes from Pseudocheirus occidentalis, assembly GCA_028646575.1. Taxonomy (NCBI): domain Eukaryota; kingdom Metazoa; phylum Chordata; class Mammalia; order Diprotodontia; family Pseudocheiridae; genus Pseudocheirus; species Pseudocheirus occidentalis. The sequence continues at coordinate 9,584 of JAQQSW010011930.1, read as the reverse complement.
CCTGGGACCCAAAGTAGCCCTCAATGACAGCGCTCGAACAAGGAGAGCCTTGCTTCATTGGAAAAGGCCTTCCTCTACCCAGCCTGAGAGGTTTGCGCCATCTCACCAGAGGACAGAGAATCATCGAACCGGGTAGGAAAAAACTTGGGGCCCATAGCAGTGGAAGCAGGTTCTATGGGAGCAATCTGGATGTTTAAACTTATACACCCATACTTCCAGAAGCCACAATGGAGGAATAAAGTTTAGTGGCTCCTCTAAATCCCTCCCAGACCAAGAAAAGTCCCAGCTCTTATTTTTTTTAATTTGACTCAGTTCTCTTTATATTTGAGAACTGAGGCCTTTATTAAAGAAACTTACAGAAAAAATTTTTATCCAGTTTCCTGTTTTCCTTCTGTTTTTGACTACATTGCTTTTGTTTGCAAAAAAGCTTGTAAATTTCATGCAAAACTACCTTTTGCTTGAACCTAAACTCTTCCCTTACCCATAGATTTGACAGGTATGTTTGTCCATGTCCATTTTGACCTTCTTAGTACATGGCATGAAAAATTCTAATTCTAAGCCTATTTTGTGGCTAATTGATTTTCAGTTTTCCAAGAAATTTTTTGTCAGACATTAAGGACTTGCCCCCAAAGCTTGAATCTTTGGGTTTATCAAATATTAGATTATTTTGGTCATTTACTATTGGTGTGTTACACATCTAATCTATTAAACCAATCTACCATTGTATTTCATGCCCAGGACCAGATAATTTTGATGATTACAACTTTGCAATATGGTTCAAAATCTGAAACTGTTAGATTGCCTTTTGCAACATTTTTCAAACTGATTTTCTTCATATTCTTGACCTTTTGTCATTTTGAATGAATTTTATTACTATTTTTTCAAGTTCTATAACTCTTTGGTAGTTTTATTGGTATGGCAATGGATAAGTAAATTAATTTAGGTAGAACTGTCATCTTTAAAAATATTAAATCAGCCTACCCATGAGCAATTCAATATTTCACCAATTGTTTATATCAGTCTTTATTTCTGTGAATGTTACTTGCAATTGTGCCAATTTAAAATGGTTTTAGCTGATTGAAATTGATTTTTAACTGATTTGAATCTGTTTATGCTGTCCTGGCTAGTTTAAACTGAATTTTGAATGGTTTAAACACATCCTAACTGGTTTGAACTGGATTGAACTGGTTTAAAGTGGCTTGAAATGATTTAAACTGGTTTTCACCTGATTAAGCTGGTCTGAATCAGTTTGAGTCAGTTTTAGCCAGTATGAGCTTATTTAAACTATTTTTGTCCTGTCTGAAATGAATTTGGCCAGTTTTAACTGGTGTGAAGAAGTTTTAGATAGTTTTAATTGGTTTTGGCCAGTCTAAAATGCTTTTTTTCCAGTCTGAACTGGTATGAGCTAGTTTAAACTGGTTTGAGCCAGTTCAGATAGGTTTTGGTCAGTTAAAACTGGGCTGGGCTTGTTTAAACTAGTTTCAACCTGTTTAAACTGATCTGATCTGGTTTAAGTAGATTTTAACCTGTTTTATCTGGTCTGAGCCAGTTCAAATTGGTATTGTCTTGACTGCCAGATATGACTGTAGTCAATGGATCACTTAGATTCCTCAGTGAATCCCTCTGATGAATCTCTTCCACTAGAAATCTTCTCTAACTGTGACTTTTAAGGTTAATTGCATTTCTTAGATATTGCCTTGAATAAAATTAGGTGTTTAATATATGTTCATTGAATTAGGGTCAACCTTTTATTATTTATAATAATTTATGTTATACTGTACATTATACAAATTTTCAGTATGACAACCCTGTCAGATAGTTAGTAATTTTCCCCTCTTGGTTGGAGAAGGGAAAACTAAGCTTTTGTTGCTTATTAGCAAACAAACCTGATATCCCACATGCTTTACCAAAATACTCTTTATTTAACTGCAGAAAGCTAATATATTTCAGTGATGGTTGGATATTATTATTTCTATACAAAATGTATACAAAATAGCCATCTAGTTCAATCTTTGCTTGAATTACCCCTATATCATATTTGATAAATTTTTGAAAAGATCTGGGAAGGGATTTTAAGAGCCTCAAAGCATGATGATATAAGAGCTAATTAACATAACTGTTTTATGACTAAAGAAGGTAAAACTAAGAAAATGAGAACTCATGTAAAAATCTAGAAAATAAGTTATGATTGAAAAATAACATGATTTATAGGACAAATTTAGATCAAATTAACTCTTCAATAATTCATCAAAATTTGGTATCTTTTTCATAAAGCTTAATAAACATTTAGCCATAGACAATATACCATGTCATAGAGTGCTTGTTCATTTTAATGACATTTGCTCTTGATGTTTAACTGATACTTTTTACTATTAATAGATATCCCTTGCCTGTCTGTGCTCCCAAATTGCTTGAAACACCTTGTTATCAAAAACCTTTTTAAGCACTTCCGATTTGCCTTGGAATCCTCTCTGGAAGAAAACTTTATCTGCCCTCCTATTTTTCAGAGCAAATCCTCCTTTTGCCCTTCCAAATTCTCTGCTCTACAACTATTTTCTCTTTGACTTTGTGGTTCATCAAAAAGAGAAAGAAAAGAAGAAAGCAATACTGCTGGCACTGGGGCAAATCCCATGATGGATTTTTGTTGAATTCAGTATCTCTAATATCTATCTTACAGTTTTCAACTCACAAATCACTATTTTGGAAACCTTCTTGTTTCCTTTCCATTTTTCTAATGACTAACTTTATTTCCACATGAAATTGCTTTTTGTACCTTACAGTTTCTTTAGACGTCACCTCCTCCTAATAATTTTGGTTAAAGTATCTTGGACTTAAAAAAAAATTCTAATCTATACCAATCTTAACTTTATATCACAGTGCATTTAAGAAGAATATCAGGTTTTAAAACATTGATATACAATGATTCTTTTATGAATGAAAAAAACTTTACATTTTCATATAAAGTATTCTTGATTTATTTAGATGCTCAATAATTAGGATATGACAGAAGAGAAAGAGGAAAATAAATTTCACCATGAAGCTATTACACAAGAGATGACTCTTAACATTATGTATAAATTTTCACATATCAAGGTTCTGAGAACTATAATGAGAATTCTAGCTGCTAGCAAAGATGTTCATTACCAGTCTCAGGAATCAGAAAGTCTTAGCAATGAGGCTATTGAGAGATGTGGAGGTATACATAGACTGGAGGTGGATAATCAGGAGCAGTCTATGGGATGAAGTTCAAATTCCTTAATCAAAGACCTCTTCTCATAATCTCCTCTTCCAACGTTTTCTCACAATCTCCCTCATTATCTCCCTTTGCCTTAGCTACTTTATTTACTAGTCTCAAAACAAGACTCAAATCTTTCCTTCTTGACTTTTTTTCAGCATTTGGAAACATGAGCCTCTTTTTGAATATTGGTTCCTACACTGGTTTTCATGACCCTGTGCGCTTTGGCTTTTCTACATCTTTGACTGTAGATCATCTATCTATAGGTCTATCTATAGGTCTATCTATAGACAGTAGACCAACTGTCCCTTTTTTGGCTCTTCATCTTCAGTTTTTTGAGGGGGAGGGAACTGGGCAGGTCCAAACTTGGGACTTCATTAGTGTGCATCTCTTTTTGTGGAAATTTTTAGCAATGTATGTATTCATGTGTGCGTGATGCATGGATAAAGATTTATTTATATATCAGTAACTCACCTGCAGACTATCTTAAAGGGTTTCCATTGAACATGTAGAAGTTAAGTGGCAGAGAACTTAGATGTTGCCCATGATCACAGAGATTGTATGTGACAGAAGCAGACAGAGCATCACAACTTTGGAATTGGATGAGATCTTAAATATCACCTAGTTTAAACATCAAACTTTATAGATGAGAAAATTAATTACTAGAGGCTAAGTGACCTTTCCACAATCATGCTACTATCTCTAAAACTAGCCCTTTGTTGATTCCCTCATACTCCCTCTTCTTTATACTCTACTATTTCTGAAATTTGGGTCTTTACTGATATTCTATGATAAATTTCCTGTATTTTACTTCAGTGATTTGAGTCACTTCTGTGGATTTAGGTTTCATTTCTATGTAGAGGAATTTAATTCTATATTTGTAACTACAATCTCTATCCAGAATTTCAGTCCTATATTTTCAACAGGCATTTGTATATCTCCATCTGTGTGATACACACATTGGCTCTGGAATTTGTAATGTTTAAATTAAAATCATACTTACCTTTAAACAGGGCTTTTCTCCTTTCTATTTCAGACAAAGGCATCACTACCATCCCCATATCCCAAGTTGACCTTAGAGTAATGCTTTGCTCTCCCTAAAACGAAGAAATTACAGTATTTGGGGAATTGGCTTCAACATGAGAAAGAACTGAATAAAAGTGTAGCCTCTACCAAAAACTGGTTATGTGATCCCAAGAAAATCTCAATATTCCAGGCAGCTTTCTGAGACAATAAGTTACAATTGAGGTGCCAGTACATACCTTGATAGAGGAATTTTCTCATCAGTACTTCTCTATACTTATACAATCCCAGATCTACAAAAAAAAGACTTTTAAAAAAGTGCCAATCACTATATTAGCTTCTGAGAATTTAGATTCAAAAATACGCTGGGTACCGCCCTTGAGAGTCTGCTTGAATAAGGACAGAGTACACATATAGGGGAATAGGGTCCAGGAAAGGGAATTTTGATCTGTTAAGTCACGAGAGTGATGAGTGGGACCATAGGATCATTGATTGTCATGCCTTTTAGAGGAGTAATAGTAGTATTTCTTTGATTACTGATGGAATCCTAATAAAGCTGCCCCCAGCCCTAATATTCTAACTTTATCATAGGCCTGGCCCTACTGAAAAGCAGACCTACTGCACCTATCTACTTCCCTCTCCCCATGCCCTAACTTCTTTGTAAATGCCTCATTGCTCACTGGAAGAACAGGTGTATCCTTGAACTCTTAGTTCCTACAGAAAGAGCAGGTGTGTCCATGTGATGGGAACCCAGCTACTGCCTCTATCTGGTCATTGCCCCCAGACCCATTCCCACAGAATGTTCTTGTATTCAGTCACAATAACATCATCCACCTAGCCCAAGACAGGACCACACTACCTATCTGTCTTAACCAGATAGGACCATAATAGTTAGTGAGTTGGAGGGCAGAATGACCAGAATGTTTAACCTCCAAACCACAGATGCAACCCCTCCTCCATTACCTAATCCCTTAAGAAATTCTTCCTGCCTTTTTAATATTAATCATATTCTTCCATTCTAATATGTAAATTTCTGTCATGTAATTGCATCAATACCTTATAAAAATCCATCTTGCTCTCTCTAAAGTGACTGGTTCCTCTTGGAATTTAACACACATACTCTACAGTCAATCTCAATAAATGCCTATAATTGGATTGGAGGTGGTCTGATTCTGAATTCTTTGAGATGGTTCCACCACAACACATCATGAAATCACAACAGTTTTGGGGTGGGCAGAGACCCCACCTCAACAGTTTCCGGTGTCCCTGGATCCAAATGGCAACAATTACCATTATCCAAGGAAGAAGCAAAAAGCCAGAGCATAGAGACTTGGGTTCAGATGCCTCAGAACAGCAGGGCAGATGGCAAGATGTCCAGAAGAGACAGATGTCAAGCTTGGTCTGGCACTAATTCCAAGCTGAGCAGATTGAGTGCTCTAGGAATGGTTTGGGGGCAATCTGGTCCAGAATAAGCTACTCTGTCTCCCTTAGCCCACATATCCAGTCATTTATCAAGTCTTGTCATTTCTGTCAGTATCTCTGAGTTCAAAGTCCTTACTCCGCATTCTTCCTATAGAGACTCTAACAAGGGGCCTCAAATGTTCTCATCAAGGCTATTGTAAGAGCTCACTAAGAAATACTGCTGACTTCAATGTACCCTTCTCCAAATCACTGTTCATGACACTGCCTACATGAGCAGCACCTAAGGTCGCACAAATAGAAGGGTCAGACTCCAAGTACAACTCTTTCCATTGAACCACACTGTGTCCCTTCCTAGGATTCTTGGGGCACCTTTGCAGAGTTGAAAAATTATACGCATAGCAACAGGGCAAATCACTTAAAAAACTTTCTTCAGCTTTTCAGGCAACTGTCTGACTTTTCTTCACCTTCCCATAGCTACATCTGGATGAGGAGACTGCCCAGAGGAAGCAAGCCAATAAGGACCTCTTGAGCAAGCCAAACCACAATGTCTAAACCCAACATAGCTGGGCAACATCTTTTCTCTCTATGCCCTCTGCACCTGGTTTTTCCACTTGGAATAGATGCAGGCTGCAGGGTTAACTGAGTTTGCAGTGAGAGCAAGAAAAAAAGTGTGCTGACCTTCTGTTGCTTACTCTTATGCCCATAGCAACTAAATTATGAGAAATCCCAGCCAGACTATTCTAAGGACCACAGGCATGTCTGGTTTGTCAGACTTCAGCAGAGAGTTTTTCCATGAACAATACAAATCAAGTTATATATAACTAAACAATATTTCCTTGATTTACTTTTGTGGTGGCTCTCCCTCCTTTCCCCAAACTGCCATCAGATAATGGCTGAGCATCTTATGAGTCAACCATTCAATTGAAGCCACCTGTTTGAAGTATGAGGCTAAAAGCTTTTATTTACAATGCAGAGAAAACGTACTTGTGTGACTTCCCTCTAGTCGGTCGCCCCAGGAAAATAGTTTATCTTTCCATGGTAGGAATAGAGGAAATATAGCATGCAAATTGAGTGAGGAAATGATTGGAATAGTGGGTCTCTATTAGTCTTATAATGAGATTATAGATTTAGAATTGATAAGGACCGCACAGATCATCTCATGTAACTCCCTGATTGTACAGAAAAGGAAGTGGAAGTCAAGAATTGTGAGATGATTTGTCCAAGGTCATAAAGATAGAAGGAGACAAGGAGACAGAACAATAATTTGAAACCAGATCCTTTGACTCCTCATCCAGTCAGTCAGTGAGTTAATCAACAGCATTTATTAACTGTTTGCTATCCCAGGCTCCTTATTAAGTGCTAGAGATGCAAAGAGAAGCAAAGGACAGTCTTGTTCTCAAGTAAGTCACAGTCTAATGGGTGAGAAAACACAGAAATAACTGCCTACAAAGAAAATATATATAAAATAAATAAGAGAAGGCAGTAGTTTTAAGAGGATAATGAAAGTTTTCTTGTAATGGGTAGAATTTTAGCTGGGAATTAAATGAAGCTAGGGAAGTGAAGAGGTAGAGATCAGAAACACAATGTACTTTTCATTACACCACATGAAATAACTACAATAGAGTCATTGAAATTATATATATTATATACACTATATAAATATGTTATATATAAATATATATTTGCATATATAATAAAATTATATATACACATTTGTGTATGTGTATTTAGATGGTCCATGACCAAAGAACTTAAATGTAACAGACATAGATCATAACATCACAGCTCTAGAGTTGGTGACATATGAGATGAGGAAACTGACACACACACATACATATAGATGTGTGTGTGTGTGTGTATATATGTATTATATATGTGTGTGTATATATGTATATATATAAAACAACGCACATATATTTATATGGCTATGTATATATGTATATACACATACATATAGGTGTGGTGTTGTTTTGAGATGTTTCAGTCATGTCTGACTCTTCCTGACTTTAGGGTTTTCTTGGTGGAGATATTGTACTGATTTGCCATTTCATTCTCCAGCTCGTTTTATAGTTGAGGAAACTGAGGTAAACAGGATTAAGTGACTTCCCTAAGGTCATGTAGCTAGTAAGTGTCTGAGGCCAGATTTGAATTTAGGAAGATGTCGTCCTGACTTGAGGCCCAGCACTCTATTCACTATATGTATACACACATACACACACACACAGGCATACCCAATATTGATCTTTATATGTAGTATCTTAAAGTTTACATACCACTTTATATACATTATCTCATTTGAGTCTCAAATAATTCTGCAAATAGATATATCATTCATTCCGTGTTACTGGCTGGGAAACTGAGGCTCAGGAAGATTTTTTTTGAGTGACATGGTATTATAGATAGGATATGAATCCTGGTCTCCCAAACAAGGAATGAAGTGGCACAGTATAATGGGAAAGTTATTGTCTTCAGAGTCAGAGGACCTGGGCTGAAATCCCAGCTTTGTTACTTACTGTTTTTTTTTAAATTTTTTTTCTTTTTGCTTTTTGGAGGGCAGTTGGGGTTAAGTGACTTGCCCAAGGTCACACGGCTAGTTTTTATGTTAAGTGTCTTAGGCCGGATTTGAACTCAGGTACTCCTGACTCCAGGGCCGGTGCTCTATTCACTGCGCCACCTAGCCGCCCCTGTTACTTACTGTTTATGTAATCTTTGACAAATCTTAGAACAACTTTGGGCCTTGGCATGCTAGTCTTTAAAATGACTGGATTGGACTAGGTAACCTTCTACCTCTCATACTATGATCCTATGAATAGCAAGTTCCACATTCTATCCACTCTGCCTACTGGGATTCATTTATACAAATTTATCTAACTCGACCTAGGACCTGAGAGAAGTTGCATCAGACATAATTTTGGCAGCTTAGAATCTCATGAAAAATTGAAAGGAAACTAATAGTTCTATTATTATATTTATCTAGAAAGGCAAATCAAGTTGCTTTATTTTTTTTAAATGGGGGTAGAGGAGGCATGTATGGGGAAGGTATGTATTTTTTTCCTGCACTGATGTCAGTCTCCAAGCCTAAGTCTTAGCAAATTGTGTCACGTAGTTCTTCTTACTTTCCCTATCAGAAGCTGGCCATTTTATTTCTATAAACTGAAATAGAGAAAGTTTTGCTAGAGGGTTAAGTCAAATAGCTCAAATATTTGTGAATTAATGAGGAAACTTAAAGGCCATTAAGTGATAATATCTTGGAAAGATGTCTCTGTATACTTAAAATGAAAACCACTTTTCTGTAGAATTCTGTAAGAAAACATCAAGTAAAATGGGAACCAAATTGCAGTGATGTTACTTTTAAAATTCACTTTTGGCTTATAAAGTTCTCTAGTCACTAATGAAGACCAGATAAAGCATGTGAGTCTTAATATTCATGTGTGTATAAATCTCAAAATTTCCTAAAAACCTAAATTATTGGAAGTAAAAATTGTGACCATGGACTTAGGAAAAAAAAATTACGGCCATATATTTAAAACTGAGATGAATCTACAAGCACCAAGTAAGTATTTACCATATACTAGACAAGGGATGGGCAACCTGTGACCTTCTAGGTCCTTGGGGACAGCCTTTTGACTGAGTCCAAGTTTTACAGAACAAATCTTTGTATTAAGGGGATTTGTTCTGTGAAGTTTAGATTCAGTCAAAGGGCCACAGTTGAGGACCTAGAGAGCCACATGTGGCCTTGAGGCTACAGGTTTCGCCTATTCACAAAGGGTGAAATTTTGAAGTAGGAGAGGACTTGAATGAGAGGAGACAGGGAGAGACAAAATGGGGTTAATCATCCCATAAAAAAGAGGCAAGGGATAACTGTTACAACTTTACTTTCATTTACTCTCATTGAATTTGGCTT
>JAQQSW010011929.1:0-12641 GCA_028646575.1 Pseudocheirus occidentalis | reverse complement strand
CTTTTGTTTCTCTTTTCTCATTGTTCACTCCATTGGCTATAACACCTATACAACCAGACTATTGTACAATGTGAAGGAGTTTGCAGATCCTATACATGATTGTATGCCACCATGGGGGGGTCGGGTGGGGAATGGGGAGGAAGGGGAGAAAAATCTATAACTGAAGTGACTATGGAACAGAATCTTGTAACCTAAAAGTAAACAATCAAGTTAATTTAAAAAGAAAAAATAATAATAAAATAAAATAAAATAAAAAGTTAACTTTGACAAGATTAATAGCAAATTGTACCACTCTGCTACATCAATGATTTGTGATCTCATCAATGCTGGCGTTTCTCCCAATGATACATGGGGTTTTTTTGGAGGAGGTAAGGCAAGGCAATTGGGGTTAGGTGACTTGCCCAAGGCCACACAGCTATTAAGTGTTTCAAGTGTCTGAGGCTAGATTTGAACTCATATCCTCCTGACTCCAGAGCCTGTACTACCTAGCTGCCCCACCATGATACAATCTGCAACTCATTCCTTCCTACCCATCCTATTGGACTCTTGTACACATTCTCCCATAGTTCTGCTGGGGGAATGGGTGTCTTGACAATATGAGAATACCAATGGAGTATACAAACTATCAGTTGTCCCTTGTTCCTACTACATTAGTAGCCCATCTTCTTTTCTGACCATGTCATTCATTGATAACTATCCATTACACCACTTGCTCTGCATGAATATTCATACTGTATTACATAGCCTGCTCCAACCCATCATGTATCTCTCCATTATCCTTTGGATAATGTTCTTCTTCAGTTTTTCAGTCTGTAGCGTTTTATAACTTGCCAAAATATTGACATAAAAGGATGGGACTTTCTTTCAAGGATAAGCTTGAAGTAATTAAAAGAATTATGCAATTATTTTACAAACCAGTATGTTTTTCCCATGTTCCTTTCTGGATGCAATTCATTATGTACCTGAAGTGTTTGTCCTAGACATACAGAATGAAGGGTAAGTTCTATCATCTACACAACATAGTCTAGAAAACAGACATTCTTTATCCACTTGGTTTTTCCTCTGTGAAGTTATACCAAACTCTTTTGAGTAATTATGGATATTAAGCCCTCCAATATTACAGGATTTGATGCAATCAGAATGACATAATTCACAAGCAAGAGCATCTGGGGGAATTCACAATCCAGAGGGAATTTCTCTTTGATTTGGACTCTGCACTGGATTTCTTCCACGGCAGTCGTGAACAGCTTTGGCAAGTATACGTTTCCCCTGTTTTATGCCTCACTTGCTATCAGTGATCAGAGAGTCATCAAACTAGGTTCTCTCTGTTGTCATATCTTATAACAAATCACATATAATTTTGAGTTACATATAGAAGATACTTTGTCAGAAAGCCTTTAAAAGGTAAAGATTACTGAATCAAACACTTGTTTTCCATCATCAACAAAAAGCAAAAATAGAGGCAGCTAAGAGGCACTGTGGATAGCATGCGAGACCCAGGGTCAGAAAGACCTGAATTTAGACACTTGCTAGCTGTGGAACTTTAGGGAAGTCACTTAATCTCTGTCAGCCTCAGTTTCCTCAGCTGAAAAATGTAGATAATAGCACCTACCTCTCAGTGTTGTTTAGAGGATCAAATGAGATATCTGTTATCTGTTAAGCTTAACACACTACTTGGCACAGTATATACTTAATAAATGCTTGTTTTTATTCCCCCTCTTCCACTCTTTCCTTACAGGATGCTACATTCTCTTTCACTCAGTTGTGTGACTGTAAAGACATGGTTCTATTGCAAAAAGTCTATTCCTGTATAATACCTTTACCAAGGATGCAGATGTAGTTTGTTTTGTTTATAAAAATGTTATACGTAGACATAGCTGGGGCAGCTAGGTGGTCAGTGGATAGAGCACAGGGCCTGGAGTTAGGAAGATCTGAATTTAAATCCAGCCTCATCTAGCTTGTTTGACCCTGGGCACGTCACTAAACCTCTTTTTGCCTCAGTTCCTCATTTGTAAAATAGAAACACGTTGGAGAAGGAAATGGCAAACCACTTCAGTATCTTCATCAAGAAAACTTGGACTTTGTCTATGGGTTCATATAGAGCAGGACATGACTGAACAACTGAATAACAACACCGACATAGATATATGTATGTGTTCATTTGTGTATGTGACTTTATGTGTGTATATATGGTATATAAATACATATATATGTGTGTGTGTGTATAAATACACACACACACACACACAAAGAGACATGAGAGATGCCAGGGAGGTAAAATTGACAAACCTTGCCAAAAGACTGAATATGAGAATTGTCCTCAGACTGAATAAGAGAAACTGAAGAGGGAAGGATGATTTCAAAATTTCAAAACTGGATAACTAGGAGAATGGTGGTCCCCTAACAGAAATAGAAAAGTTTTAAGGAGAGATTAGTTTAGGGAGAAAGAAAATGGGTAAATGAATGAATGCTTTTTAATATGCTGAGTTACCTTAAACTCCTATAAAAAGAATGAAGGCTATGCATTTCAAGATGCTCCCTTCACAGAGAAAAGAAAGACAGAATGGATTCTACAGGTTGAAGCAGAGCTAGTCAAGAAATAAGGGCTACATCTGATCGTATCTTGGCTTGCTGCTTCATTTCTCAAACCTTTCTTCTAGCTCCTTCTTTGAGCTAAGCCGTGAGGATAAGAATCAAATATTTAATTCACATTCATGAGATTATGAGAAAGTAATCCTATTAACAGTGACACTGCACAGACAACTGTAGCCAGTGACCTAGTTCCCTAAACTTACTCTTACTCAGAAAAAAAATCCAATTTCTAAAAGAATAAAACCATAAAAAGAGTAAATATGATTTTTTAAAAGCCAAATAAATTAATGCAGAGCAAATACTAGGATAGATATCATAACCCCAGAGTGTCTGTCAATCCTTCTATGGCTCCAAAGAAGATTATTCTCATAATAAAAAGAAGAAGACATTAGATCTAACAATTGATGTTGCCATCCACAAACACACTAAAGGGTAAGCAGACTTAGGTGATGGAATTTTCTTTAAAATGGAAATACCACCTGAAGAAATGTGGAGAAGTCAGATGTCATAGCCAAGGTCTCACGTGTGATGCAGCCAGAATTACATTCTGTTCTCTTATAATCCCGTCCATTATATCTTGCTGCCCCATTTGAGTTTAGAACAAACTTTGTCCTTGGTGCTTTTGCTAGATCACCATAGTTCTGGCACATACACAAATTCATCACCCTGAAATCAGAGACCTGGATCTGTAATTTCATCAGTATAGGAAACTCCTAGTGAGGAACCTCCTTCTACCAAAGCAGATCAGCAACTACTAGAAAATGTACGTACAGTCACAGAGAGTTGCCATGGGCATGGAGAGGTTAAATGACTTGCCAAGAGTCACACAACTAGCATGTTTCAGAGGAAAGACTTAAACACAGGTGTCTTATTAGCTCTAAGGCCCACACTGTATTCACACTATTCCATGCTCTTCTTTCTAGGCATTTTTCACATAAAATATAGCATGTCTGAACTATGTTACCCATCTGCTCAAAAACCTTTGAGGGCTCTCCACTCTCTCTAAGAAAAAATACAAACTCCTCTTTGTCTGGTATTTGATATCCTTGCTAGTTTAGCCCCCTTTACCATTTTCTGGTTGTTTCCTATTACTGTACTTCACAGAGTCAATGTGACAGTCAGGGAGGACCACTAGCCATTTCTGGAACCTGATATCCCTCTCCTGGTCCTGTACCCTTGCAAAGGATTCTCTTCATGACAAGAAGGCTCTCTATCCTCACCTTCTCTTTCCAGAATCCTCAAGTTCCTTCAAGACGTCATTCACAAGCATTTCTTTGAGGGAATATGATTAATACAGGAGTTTGTTTTGCTTAACTATGAAAATTTGTTACAAAGGTTTTGTTTGTCTTTTGTTATTTTTTTCCACTGTAGGGAGGTGGAAGACAAGAAAAGAGATTTTTATTCATTGAAAAAATTAAAAAATTTTAAAAGGAATTAATTCCGGGCAGCTAGGTGGTGCAGTGAATAGAGCACCAGCCCTGGAATCAGGAGGACCTGGGTTCAGATCCAGCCTCAGACACTTAACACTTACTAGCCATGTGATCTTGGGCAAGTCACTTAACCCCAATTGCCCTGCCTTCCCCCCACCTCCATAAAGCAAAAAAAAAAAAGGACTTAACTCAATTTTTACCTCCTCCATGAAGCCTTCCCTAATTCCTCCTAGCGACCAGTGCTTCTCTAGCTCCTCTATTTTTTTTTTGTACTATGTTTATTTGATTTACATGTTTTTTCTCTCGCAGTAAAATTGTAGGCTCTTTGGAAGCAGAGAACTATTGTGTTTCTATCTTGGTATCCCCAGTACCTAGCAGAGTGCCCAGAACACAGGCATTTAATAACTGCTTGCTGAATTGAGTCTAGCAGTCTTGTAACTACCAAAAGAGACAAAATGGTTCATTGGTCATGGCTTGTTCTTGGCAACCAATGCTAGCTCCTAGAGTTCACTGCTTCCTCAAGTGAACTAAGTCAAAAGAATAATAATCCAGTCTAGAATTTTTCTGGAAGCAGAAAAAAGTTCCTGTTTTGGAAAAGGGTAAGAATGATAAATAAGCTTGTTGCCCGGCATTATACACGGTCATCATACACAATTAGCAATAGCTGTACTGAGTGTACACACTCAGTGTACAGAGCATAAAGCTCAATTTGGAGTCAGGAGACTTGAACTTGACTTTTAGCTCAGATACTTAGCGTGTGACTGGCAAAGCAATTTTAACCCTTCTAAGACTCAGTTTCCTCATCTGTAAAATAGGCATAAGAGTATGATAAAATCATAGAGCAAGGCAGGAACTTAAAGACTTCTAGTACAACTGGTAGAAGGCATATATGAATTAGAAGAATAAGCTAGAAAAATGAATTATTGTTCCTCAACTGTTATCAATAAACATAGTTCAATGATCACATCTGAAGATTTTTTAATTTTTTCAGTCCTTGGGAATATAATATATCTGGACCAAGAGACAACAAATTTACTTAAAATATCTAAGTGCCTTCTTACTATATACCCTCATTTATCTTGGTTAAGTGGGAACTGAAGCCCATGCTAAATTTCCCTTTGTTCAGTTTGAAATTTATTCTCTCTAAAAGCAAAATAACATTTGAATAATACTTCTTTATCTATCATCTGTTAACACTGTACCATCTTCCCACTAACTACCCTTTCTTTTTACTCTTCTTGTTCCAAACATACCTTTGAAAGTCCTTTTATTCATCCTTAGCATTTTCCACAAAACTCAGTTCATTCTCAACTTGACCTTTCCTGGCACTGTTATTACAGCTCAACGTAAATTTTTGTATTATTTCTTAAGTGCGTATCCTTCCTTACTTCTGGCTCAACTCTCAGATCCTGGGATCCAATAAACTATTTGTCCCTTTAAGAACTCAAGAGAGCATGGCCACAAGGCTGCTTCAGTTTGCCAAATGGCATATGACCTATGTTAGTCAACTATGAATTTTCTCTACATCTCCTGGCATAGCTCCCATGGTCCTGGTGTAGCTCCTATGATCAGCTGCCCAACCAAGCCATTACTGCCCTCTGCTCCTTCTAGTGAAATGTATGCACTTGAAGCAACAACAGTAATGCCGAATCAACAGTATCTGTTCTAGAACCCTGGGCTTCCTGCAGTCAAGACAGTTGGACAGGGTTGGCTAGGTGGCTCAGTGAATACAGCACCAGCCCTGGAGTCAGCAGGACCTGAGTTCAAATCCAGCCTCAGAGACTTAATACTTACAAGCCATGTGACCTTGGCAAGTCACTCAACCCAGATTGCCCTGCCCTCCCCCCTCCTAAAAGCAAAAAAAAAAAAAAAACAGTTGGACAATGATATCCCCATCTTCACCTTTTACCACAGAGATCATTATCAACGTAAATGACTTAGATGGTAAAAAAAAAAAAATATGGCCTTATGAATGGAAATTAACACTTTCTGAGGAAAGATCAGGTAAACAGGAAAAAATATTCACCTTGAAATAACCCTTTCAGAGTTAGAAAGACCTAGTTTAGGATCACAGATTTAAAGCTAAAAGGGAACTCCAAGATCACATAAGCCAGCCCCTCATTTTGTTGACGAGAAAAGTGAAGTCCAGAGAGGACTTACCCAGGGTCACACTGGGAACATCTCTATTCTCAAGTCAAGGAAAGTTCTCAGTCTATGACAGTCTGTATCCTGTCTTATCTGCCCCATTCAAGAAGTTCTCCAAGAAGAAAGAACTCTAGCTTCCTAGAGCAAGAGTTGTAGCTTCACCTCAAGTTTCTGACCCACAGGCATATCCTCAGACTATCTCAATAAAGTTCTTTCTCAATTGCTTCACAGATGAAGGAGTCCTCTAAATCACCCAGCACTTTAACTGTGGGACAAAGACTTTTCAGGATAATTCTGGAAGGTAGCCTATGATCTTCAGTGAAAGCCAGCCTCTAATCAGCAGATTCAGATATGGCAGGAAGAGTTAGTAACTAGATTATGTCACCACAGCATAGTACACATACTCAGCTAAGGCCTGATGTAGACCTCATAGATACAATCTTAGGAGGGCTTAGCCAGTCTCACCAAGGATGACCTGACTTAGGGAGACTGCTAATACCCCACTCAATCTCATCCAGGAATGTCTATGTAGTAAAACTTGTCAGCTCTCAATCTAGGCCTCTTTTGCTCTTATCCACATCAGAGTTTCACCATTTCTCCTACATATTACTGCCCTCTCACCACCCAGTTCAGAGGAATATGTCTTCAGTTATGTCCCATGACACATGGACAGAGGATAGAGGGCCTCCGCTTGTGTTGTAATTAATCTAGTCACTGTGCTACCTGCCAAATTCCCTCTCTAGAGAGGTAAAAAAAAAAATTCCAAAGGAATCATTACTGCAGGGAAACCAACTAAATTATCTACATACTGTGCGGCTAGATAGTGCAGTGAATAGAGCACTGGCCCTGGAGTCAGGAGGACCTGAGACCTCAGGTCCAGCCTCAGACACTTAACACTTACTAGCCATGTGACCTTGGGCAAATCACTTAACCCCAACTGCCCTGCCTTCCCCTCTCCAAAAAGCAGAAAAACCAAATTATCTATATACTATTGTACTACATTATTATCTACAGTCCCACCACATCCGTAACTACCCTACCAAAAGCCTAATTCTATTCCAGAAAACTGAACCCCTAGATCACATGATCTGCGCCAGTTATTTGGTTTGTTTAGTCACTTAATTGGCACCACCCTTATCCTTCCATGTCCCTTATGCTCTACAGTTGTAATAGAAAGATATTCCCTTAAAGCAGAACCAGTTACACAAGAAAACCAACAGCTAAGAGCTTTTAGTTCTAGAGATGACATACTCTTCACTGTTTCAAGTGGTTATTCAGGTTTTCTGGTTAGAACATGATCCAGCTATCACATAGAATACCCAAGAACTGAACCCCCCCGCCCCGGCTTCATTTCTCAAATATATAGAGGACTGAGTCAAATGTGTAAGAATACAAGTCATTCCCCAACTGATGAATGGTCAAAGGATATAAACAGGCAGTTTTCAGACAAAGAAATCAAAGCAATCTATAGTCATATGAAGAAGTGCTCTAAGTCACTTTTGATTAGAAAAATGCAAATTAAAACAACCAACACAATAATCCAAGACAATTACAAAGGATTCATGATGGAAAATGCTATCTACATCCAGAAAAAGAACTGATGGACTCTGTAGATGAAAGCATATTTTTTCATGGTTTTTTCCTTTTGGTCTGTTTCTTCTTTCACAACTGTGACTAATATGAAAATGTTTTAAACGACTGTACATACATAATATATATCAAATTGTTTACCATGTTAGAAAGAGATGAAGGGAAAGAAGAAGAAAAATTTGGAGCCCAAAATCTTATAAAAAATTAATGCTAAAAATTGTCTTTACATATAATTGGGAAAAATAAAATAATATTTAAAATCATTTTTTAAAAATTGACCTTCCAGAGAATCTACTATCACTAGCATTGACTCTACCCACATCATGAGCCATGACCAGCCTTGAACAGAAGTTAAGTAGTGGGTTTGGATTTCCCTTGGAAACACAGACTTGTAGATCTTGAAAGGATGTTAGAGGTCATCTTCATCTAGTTTTCCCCAACTCAAACTACATTGTAACCACTAAAATATATAGTTTCTTCCCAAAGGACAAGTCTTCCCACCACAGCTTCAATGACACTGCTTGCCTTGGCTCAGAGGGTTGGGGCCTAAGAAAATGAAGAGGGATAAAGCCACAAGTAGGAAAAAGACACAAGAAAAGTCAGATTTGTAAGTGTATGGGCTTTGAAAAGGAATTTTTGCAGAGTAACAGTTTTGCATACCAATAAAAATGTGTTGCAGACTGGCAGATGAGAAACTGATTTAATCTCGACCCCCTAAATTTACAGATTAAGAAACTGAGACTCAGAAGATTGAGTGAGTGCTCTAATATCACACAGATCTTTAGTGACAGAAATGGAACTTGGACTCTGATTCTATGGTTTTTCCACTCTGTTCTCCAGGAATTTCCAATAAGTTTTTAGTAATCACAATACTAACTTCCATCACCAATCCCTACTGCTATTAACTTAGTTTCTATATATTAACTATCTATATAATCAGTACCATGATGTAGTTGACTGGGAATCCAGTCCAAGCTTTGCCCTGCCCACCTTCCCGTGTGACTTTGTATATGTCACAAGCTCTCAGAACTTCAGCTTCAAAGACCTATAAAAGGCAAAAGGCATATAAAAGTAAAACAAAGTAAGAAAAGGAGATCAGTGAAACCAGAACAGAACATTATTAACTACAAATACATACACTGAAGAGAACACAGAACAAATGCATTTTTGTTTGCTATTTTTTTAAATTGGTTTGGTCTTATTTTGCTTAAAGGGACAAGGTAACATGTTAAAGATTTTACTTTCCATGTTTCTTTGTTTTTGTATTTGGTTATTCCATTTGTAATTTAAGAAAATATTCTAAATACTATTTATCTACAGCAATAATAAAATCAAAGATGGAATGACAGTCATGTACAAGATAATTACAAAATGCATAAAATATTTGGTAGTAAATCCCTCAAAAGCACACTTCATATAGCTATAACTACAATTACAAAATATTACTTAAATAAAGAACAACTAAAAAAACTGGAGGGATACTCAGTGCTATAATACTATACATTTTAGTGGCTGAAGGATACAGAAAAGAACATTTGTGTAAGAAAACTAACAAAATTAGCTTTACAAGAAACAGACTCTCAGGTAAAATGCTGAGAAACAGACTATGCTGAAAACCTAAGAGAACTGTAAAATAAATGCACTGGAATGATCTGTTTAACAGTAGAGAACTGTCACTACACATGCCACTGCATGGCAGCCATATGAGTCTTTCAGAGTTTTGAAGATTAAAACTGAGAAATTATAAATTGAATAACTTTGGGGGTTTGGGGAAGATTATATAAGAATTGCTTGAAGCACATTTAACAAAAAGATAGAATTTTTAAGTTTTATACTATATGTTAGAGGTGGGTCACTAAGCTTTAAAGGAAACCTTGTTATGAGGCATTAGAGACCCGGAAGAAGAATAGGAGATAATAGGAAAGTAGTAAGAAATAACTAGAAAACAAGAGAAGTGGAAGGTACAGCTGAGTGTAAGAGAATCATATGACACAGGAGAGAACAGTTGCTTCAAGCTGAGAAAGATGACTAGAGACAGTCATGTTCTATTGATTCAAAGAGTCATTGCTTTTCTGAGAGCTGAATGACTAGGAAGACTGAGTCAACTAAGAGAGATGCGTGAAGCATGATAAACTCTGGAACTACAGGAGGCTCAGTGAAGAAATTGGAATCTTGCTACTTTGTGAAGAGCCTCTTTCCTTCTAATACCATCCACACCCTGAGAAAGGGGAAACTTCTCAAGGATTGACCGTGTTGCCCTTTACTGACACTAGTTTGAGAAGGAGATGGGGGGGAGGGTAGATAGATAGACTTTGCATCTGCTTTGCTGTGAGCAGCAGAAGGCATTTGCTGAGAGCTGATTGGAGTAAATAGAATCCCTTGCTATTTGAGAAGCTGACTAGAGAAAGGTTGTATGGCCCTATCATTATCTATAGCTTGAGAGAGAAAACTACTACAAAGATCCAAAACAGATCTGATAAACTTAGCAGTTCTCTGTTTTAAGGGAATTACTTGTCACTGAAAGAGTGCAACACTTTCTCAGCACCCTGCCAAGAGTGGTTGTGTGCTAAATGAGCTTGTCACTGTTTCCCCAAGAGTAGCAGAGAAATGACTCTGTCCAGCAGGAGAGCTGTGAGGATCAGAAGCAGAACAGATAGCATAGATGGTTGGGTTTTTTCCCAATCAGATGAAAAAATTATTCAGACTATCCTCTAAAGAGACCAAACACATCAAGGCCTACTGTCTAAAGTCCCCCTCAGAAACATGGGTTTTCTTATTCATATGCCTCTGTTTCTGTGCCCTCTCTGCTCCATAGATATTCTATGCATTGGTGGGAGAATGTATAGAATGTTATGTTTTTATTATTCTTGCACTTGTACTGAATAAATATTATTATTAGTCTTGTTTTTCTTATACATAATATTCCATCTTGCATCTCTCTGTTTAAAAAAAAAAAATCTCCATTCCTACAATGAATGCTCTTCTTCCTCGCCTCTACCCCTTGAAACCCATAGCTCTCTCCAAGTCTCAGTGCAATGATCCACCTCCTTCAAGAAGGCTTTCCTGAGTCTTCCAAATGCTAACTTTCACCCAAATTAATTTGTATTTATATGTGAGCATATAATAATTATAATAATAACAACAACTAACAAGTTAGTATTTATATAGCACCTATAGGTTTATGAAGTGCTTTATACAGGTCTGATCTTCACAAAAATTCTGTAAGGTAGATGCTATCATTATTCTGACTTTACTAAGGAGTAATCTGAGGCTAAGAGATATTAAATGACTTGCCCAGAGTTACAGTTAACAAATACCTGGAGTAGGATTTGAACCCAGGTCTTCCTGTCTCCAAGTCGAGCATTCTCCTCACTATATCACTTAGCTACCCTCTAGTAAGATTTAAGTTCTTTGATGACTGAGACTGTCTCACTATTGTCCCAGTATCCTCAGCATGTATCACAGTGCCTAGCACCTTAAAAGAAGCTTAATAACTGCTTGGTGATGGAC
This sequence comes from Pseudocheirus occidentalis, assembly GCA_028646575.1. Taxonomy (NCBI): domain Eukaryota; kingdom Metazoa; phylum Chordata; class Mammalia; order Diprotodontia; family Pseudocheiridae; genus Pseudocheirus; species Pseudocheirus occidentalis. The sequence continues at coordinate 1,374 of JAQQSW010011929.1, read as the reverse complement.
TGAAGGTGAAAGGTTGCGAATCCCTTCAGTAACAGGCTGTAAGAAGACAATCACAAAGAAAATTTCTTGGAAAGACAGCATGGCAGTGGTAAGAGCATTAACCTTGGAAGTGGAAGAAACCTGTATTCAAATTCTGACCCCAATGCTTGTGGTATTACCATTTTCAAGTCACTTAATTACTATGAGGCCCAGTTTCTTCATCAACAAAATAGAAAAAATAATAACATAGCATCCTGTTCATAGCACTGTTGTTGGGATCAAATAAGATAAGGCATGAAACTCTGTAGACCTTAAAATATTATATAAATCCCAACTAATAGTGATGGTTCAAAACAATCTTTTGTACCAGGACAAAGGATGTTTGATAAACCCCAGAAATCTAGAGATAGAATTTTATTAAAATTCTGAGACTAAACCCTACTAGGCAGTAATGAAAGAATACTGGGGAAGGTACTAAAATGCTCCCTGCTGTTCATTTCTAAAGACATGTTAAAATTGCTCTATAAGAAAAATTAAAATAACACTGACACCTCACATTTGTGTGGCACTTTATAGGTTTTCAAGTGTTTTCATGTACATTACCTCATATGACCCCAGAGTCCTTTGACATAGGCAGTGCAGGATACGCAATGTTATCTTCACTTTACAAAATAGGAAATAAAGATGTTCATGTTATTTTCTAGGGTGATATGACTGGTGTGGAACAGAGTTAAGACTATAGGGCCCCTGGGGGGCGGAGCCAAGATGGTGGCATAGAAGCAGTAAAGCACCGCAGCTCCCACACAAACACGCTAAAAAACTCATAAAATGGGATGCTAAACAGATTTTCAAGCTCCAAAACTCTCCACAAGACAGAAAGCACATCTGTTGCTACAGGCAGCACAGCAGGCGGGGCTCTTCGCAGCAGTCTGGGACCCACCGCGGAAACCCAGCCGGCTCAGGCCCTGGGGCATCAGGCAGGAACCTCGGCTATAGGAGAGCAGATCTGCTGCACTGGAGACACAATTAAGGCTAAGAGAAAGGTCAGTGGATTTTGCTAACTGGGGAGGAGAAGAGCAGGTCTGGCCAAACTGCTCCCAGGGCAAGGAGGCAGCAGGAGGGGGCTGTAGCAGCAGGAACGTCTGAGAGCCGCAGCGGCTTCCACTGGGCTGCTTCAGAGCCCTCGGCCTGCAGATAGCAGGGGGGCTGACTCAATCCATCGAGGCCAAGGGCTCTTGCGCTGAGCGACCTGGATCTGGATCGCGGTCTTGAGTGGTGGTCCTGGGGTGCGCTTTCAGTGAGCCAAAGCTGGGGGGGGAGCTGCAGCACCCCACTAAGAGCTCCGGCAGCTGAGAGGGCCCCAGCAATTTGGGACAGAGCTTTCCCCCTCCAGGA
>JAQQSW010011927.1:0-12642 GCA_028646575.1 Pseudocheirus occidentalis | reverse complement strand
TAGAAGAGGCAAGGGATAACTGTTACAATGGAGGGATAGAATAGGAAGGAAAAGGGGAATGGGTCAACCTTACTCTCATTGAATTTGGCTTAAGGAGGGAAAGACATACACTCAAAATTGGGTATCTTGCCCTACAGGAGATTAGGAGGGAAAGGGGATAAGAGGGGGAATGATGGAGGGGAGGGCAGGTTGGAGGGAAGGGTTGTTAGAAGCACACACTTTTGTAAAGGAACAGAGACAAAGTAGAGAATAGAACAAGAGGGTGGTGGGATAGAATGGAGGGAAATATAGTCAGTCTTTCACAATATATCCATTGTGGAGATGTTTTAAATAACTATACATATACAGCCTGTATTGAATTGCTTGTCTTCCCAGTGGGGGTGGGTGACGAGGGAGGAAGGGAAAGAATCTAGAATTTAAAGTTTTAAAATCAAATGTTTATTTTTTTATTATCATCATCATCATCATCATCATTATTACTATTATTATTTACATGCAACTGGGAAATAAGATATCCAGGTCCTGGAGTAGGGAGATCCACCTGGCCCTACTGGAAAGTCAGAGGGTTGATGGGAAAGGAAATAGGAGAGAGCTGATTGGAGGACGGGGTATACAATGGGATTGCTGTTCGGGTGGGGGGGGGAAGATAGGGGATAGAAGGGGAGAAAATTTATAACTCAAAATCTTGTAGAAATGAATTATGTAAACTTAAAATATTAAATAAATTGTTTTTTTTAAGTATATCCTGTGAGCCACAAGGAGCAAGAGTAGGACTCACACCAGGATAGCCCAGGGTCTTCTGGATGTCTAGCACTCAACCCTGAAAACTCACAGAGAGCCCTAATAATACAGGACTCTGAAACTCAAAGTTCCAGAGGGGCCTAAGCCCTAAAGGTGGAACTCAGCTGACCAAGAGGAAAATTAAGCAGGACTGTCTATTCTAAACAAAAGCATATCAGGGAGGTGGAAATTGGGTTCTAGTACGAAGACTCTATTCAAAATCTAACTAAAGCTGGTGAGAAGAGTAAATCAAAGAAGACAACAATATATATAAAAATATAGATTCCCCAAAGAAGGAGAGAGAAACTCCATAACAATTGCAAATAAAGATTCGAAAGTAGGGAATGGATTTTCCCCTAGGGATACATAAATATCTAGAAGAAATAAATTAAAAGATACAATTAAAGCTGTATAGGAAAGAATCAAAAGGAAGACAAATAGCTTAGAAGAGAACATGGTAAACCTTTCCCATCAAATGCACTCCCTCAGAACTAGAATAACTCAAAAAATTCCACAAAACAGGAAGAATATTAGAACAAAATCAAAAGAGTAAAAACCTACAAGTAAATGTAAAATATCTGATATCAAAAAGAACTTACCTGAGAAACAGGTCAAAGAGAGATAATTTAAGAATCAGTGCACTCTCTGAAAATCATGATTTATAAAAGCCTAGACACTGTATTTCAAGAATGATCAATGAAAACTTCTCAAATCTATTAGAATCAGAGGGCAAAGTAAAGATGGAAAGAATCCACTCATCATCTCCTAAAAGGAACCCCAAAAGAAAAAGTCCTAAGAATGTCATAGCCAAAGTTCAGAGTTCCCACAAATATTCCAAGTATCTGAAAAGAATTCAATCACTAAGGAACCTCAGCAGGATCATACAAGACCTGGTAACTTCTACTAAAAATCATAGCTCCTGTAATACAATATTTTAAAATGCAAGAGTCATAGGCCAACAAATGAGAATAACTTTGTGAAGTGTGGCTTTCATAAAATAGAAAACTTTCAAGGATTTCTGATGAAAGTCAAAGCAGAAATGCAACTTTAAAGTACAATAAAGAGAAGAGTCAAGAGAAACCTAGAAAAAATAAATTTATTTGAGCAATTTGAAGGGATGGTATGATGATGCAGTATTAACATTTTAATAGAGAAAAAGAAACTAGCTTTCCACCAGAGCCTAACTCTTTTCAAAGGTATTGAGGGAGTTAAGAAAAAGAAAAAGAAAACTTTTGAGTGGGTTGCTTCTGTTCTGATGGCTTGGAGAGAAGAAGAGAAAGGATAAGATGGAAAGGGAGAGGAACTATAATCCAAGGGGACCCTTACTAATTGAGTAATGGATGAGCAAATTATAGTCTATTAATATAATGGAATATTATTGTCCTATGATAAATGATGAAAAAGGATAATTTCAGAGACTCTTAGGTGGTATAAACTGATGTAGACTGAAGTGAACTGAAGCAGGAGGATCATTTATAGGACAACAATCAAAAAAAAACCTCTCTGAAAACTTAATAACAATGACTAAAGAAATGACCAACAATGTCTTCAGAGAGTCTATGAGAAAGCCAATGGTATTGCCCGCCCACTTGAGAAAAACATCATGGACTCGAGGTACAGAAAGACATATTTTTGGATGTGACCTTGTGTAAATTGATTTTTTTTCCTTGAATAGGACTTGTTGATTGCACAGGTTTGTTCCCCGCTACCCCCCCCCCCGCAAAGTTTGTTTTTGTTATTGTTGTTGTTTTTAGGTAATTGAAGTAAATGACTTGTCCAGGGTCACACGATCTGAGGCTGAATTTGAACTCAGGTCCTCCTGACTCCAGGTCCAGTGCTCTAGCCACTGTACCACCTAGCTGTTCCCTTCTCTTTTGATTTTTAATTAGCAAAAGAATAGGGAGAGAAGAACATAGCAATAGTAATGTCATTCAGAAAAGAAGAAACAAAAACATTTTTTAAGTGAGCTATAGTGAAGAGAAATAAGTTCAAGTACAAGCATAGACAAGAAGGACAATTTTGAAAAAAACTGTACAACATTGTGCGTGCGTATGTGTGTGTGTGTGTGTGTGTGTGTGACTGAGGCAGAAGGATAGCACAGCAGATAAAAGTACTAGGCCTGGGATCAGAAAGATCTCAGTTCAAATCCAACCTCAGACAGTCACTATGTGTGTGACCCTGGACAAGTCACTTAATCTCTGTCTGCCTCAGTGTCCTCATATGAGGATACTAATAGCAACTAACCCCCAGGATTATCGTGAGGCTGAAATGAGGTAATAATTGCGAAGTTTCTCATGGTACCTGGCATATAATAGGTGCTGTATAAATGTGAGTGATGATGTTATATGTATATATTAAAATCAGTATGAAATGTGAATTTGCAGTTTCACATGCAATTTTTTGCGTTCTAATTTTTTAGTGTTTAAGTTTGAAATAAAACAAAATTTTAAAAAACTTACAAATGTGCATTTCAATTCTATTCTTTGTTTTGAGGGGTTTTGTTTTGTTTTGGTTTTTTTTTGCTTTTTGGAGGGCAATTGGGGTTAAGTGACCTGCCCAAGGTCACACAGCTAATAAGTGTGTCAAGTGTCTGAGGCCAGATTTGAACTCAGGTTTTCCTGACTCCAAGACCAGTGCTCTACTCACTGTGCCACCTAGTCATCCCTTCAATTCTATTCTTATAAAATATACTTGGTGAACTAAGGAGAAAAAAAAAAGGTCTTAGTGATACATCAAGCCAGTATCTCCTTCATACATATAGGTAACAATTTTAAGACATTTTATTTAGGAGAAACAATAACTTTAGCTATAGCTGGAAGAGGAGCTAAAGAACATCCCCCCCACTCACCATACTGCCAAGCTAGGAAGCTGTGGCTCAGGCTTTGCCTCTCACATAACCTGCGTTGGTTCTCTTGAATGAAACCTCTTAGTGTTCTAGATAAATGTCTATGACTCTAAGTTACTGACAGGATGCTGACTTGCTTTGGCAAAGGGGTGTTTCCTTACCTGGGAGTTTCTTGTATTAATAAAACCCTAAGTCCATTCCCTATCCCAATCAAGAAGACATCTAGGGAATTTTAAGCAGGGTACCACAACTCCCTATCCTGCATTAACAAGTCAAAGGTAAAATAATGGTGTTGAATCATGACAAATCAGTAACATTTATCCTCCAAGGCCCCAGGATGAGATAAAGGTGTTGTAAATTACAATTATCAAAACAATTACACAATCATTAGAATACAAAGTTTTGTAAGAATCCTAGACTATTCTGATGTACTCTAGTCAATTAGAAAGTGGGTGATCAATCTTTCAGTCAACAACCAGTGTTTTAGATCACTGGTTTATGGTTACTATGGCATTAAGAACTTTTAACTAAGAACAGCTAGGTGGCAGAGATCATAGGTTGCTGGACTTAGAGTCAAAAACATCTGAGTTCAAATCTAGCCTTGAAGCTAGCTAGGAGACCTTGGGCAAGTCATTAAACTGCTCTCAGCCTCATTTTCTTCACTGCATCAAAGAAAGTGCCTTGTTTTATGAGCAGAATTGCAGTAACACAAAAAAATGGGAGAATTTAGAGGCATCTCCATCCCAAATGTTCAAAAAGACTGCTTGAAAGTAGCCTGTAGGGGTGGCTAGGTGGTACAGTGAATAGAGCACTAAGGCTCTGGAGTCAGGAGGACCTGAGTTCAAATTTGACCTAATGCACTTGACACTTACCAGCTGTGTGACCTCAAGCAAGTCACCTAACCCCAATTTCCCCTCCAAAAAAAACCCAAAAAATAAAAATAGAAAGTAACTCGTGGTAAAGCCTTCAAGATCATATTGGACTGATCAGCTACAGTAGAACACACTGTACCTTCACCTCAACATCGTGATGTCATTGGTCCTCTTTGACTACAAGGAATGACAACAAAAACATTTTCCTCATTTGTGAAAACAGAGATAATAAGTATGCCTTTCTCGAGGGATGGTTGTGAGGAGCAAGTCAAGTCAACAAGCATTTAGAAAGCAAAAGACAATACTTTCTCTGAAGTGGAGCCAATAGGCAAACTACTATGTACATGCAAGACATATATGGGATCAGTTGGAGATATCAACAGAAGTGGGGCACTAACATTAAAAGAGATCAAGAAACGCTTCTTGAAGAAGAGGAGATTTTAGCTGGACCTGAAAGAAGCCAGAGAAGTCAAGAGATACAGATAAGGAGGGAGAGAATTCCAGGCATGGGGGCATCTCTTGATGTTAAATGAATAACATAACTTCTTTTCCTTTCGTAACTTTACTGATCCATCTTTTTTATTTCTGGTCAAACATTTCTCCAGCGATATCCTTCACAGTGCTTCCCTTTGCCCAGTTCCTCACCTGCACCATATTTTAGCCTGCTTACAGCCACCTTACACTTTTCTATTTCCCTTTCACTCACTTTGGGTCTCAATATCCACAATTGAATAATTTGAGGAGATGGAGTTGAGATCTTTAATCATCTTGAAATAGGGGCTACTTATTCTATTCCCAGTGTCTAGCACATAGTAGGCATTTAATGATTGGCTGATAATGCTACAGTTTAAACCTTTTTTGCTGTATTTTTCAGTTAACAAGTATTTATTTTCTCTTCCTCTCACCCACCAAAAGGAAAGAAAAAGAAAAGCCATGTAATAAATATGCATAGTCAAGCATGACAAATTCTCACATAAGCCATGTCCAAATTTGTATTTCTCATCCTCTAACTTGAAAGTCATGCAGAACATCCAGAAGAGATCCTTGCCAGTGAATAGCACCGATATTTTTGGATGGAGAGGATACATAAATAATAGCTAGCGGGTTTTTTTGTTTTTAGCACTTTAAAGCTGGCAAATCATTTTATAAATATTATCCCATTATATTCTCACAACAAGCCTGGAAATAGGTGGTATAATTGTCCTGATTTACAGATGAGGAAAACTGAGGTTTTCCTGGGTGTGGTACAGAAATGGTCACCTCTCTGAAGAGTTGATGACAAAGCTCCTTTACCAGACAGCTCCCAGGAAAATGGGGGAGAATACAGAGGTGATTTTTCTTGTGGCAGAACAGCTCTTACATTCTCTGGTTCACCTTCATAAAGGGTGGAGTGTTGAACTTCACGTCCTAATTGTTTCAGCTTTGAGGCGCCACGGCTCGTTAAAAATTCTCCTTTCTTATTGATTCCCTGTGGCTTTTCAAAGGGGAAGGACACTTTTAATGCATTGCATGAAGAAGCCAGTGATACGCTATCATCAGGTATCGAAAGCAATCAGAGTCCAGATTCCAACTCCCATTGCTGCTGAATGTTTGCTTGTCAGAGCTCATTTGTTGACAGTGTTCAAACGTGTGTAATTTCTTACAAGGCAGACTTGGGAAATGTGAGGACATGACAGTAAAGAAGAAAATATTGTACAGTGGGTGAACTGAAGGGTTTTGGCAATTGACTTCGTAAAGTCAACTTGATGTCAGCATTAGTATGCTCATGAAATTTCAACTGTTCTGAACAGACTTTCAGGTGGTGAGTTTATCAAGCTGAAACTACACAGAACCATGTTGTGCATCTCTCCTATCCAGAACTTCTCCTAGTGAATGAGAGGCATTTTCTAGGATATTTGTTGGTAACACTCCTCCTTCTTGATAGAACTGCATTGATCAGGTCAGTACAGTCTCTGTTACCAGTCTCCTCACAGGATGGGAATTTAGACAAATATCAAAGGTGAAACACCACATCAGTTGCTCCAAGTGATAATGAAACAGTGCATTTATATGCTTTGAAATAAACAAGTGGACCCATTCTCAGCCATGACCTAAGAGAACTATCAGCTAAATTATCATGATCATCATAATTCTTTAAATATAGTGATTTGTAAAGGTCCCAAGGCCCAAAGAACTGAATAAATGCAGGTTTAAGGGGCAAAAATGGAATTCTGAGTTCATCAATTAAAATCCACCTCTGCTGCTCTTAGACTTTTAGTACAACATACTTAACATTTCTGAGTCTCTCATTTCACACACATGGAGCCAGTGGAATACCTACCTCTGATATTCTTAGACTGATAGGATACCACAGTTTTAAAATTGGCAATGCACTTTCCAAGTGTTGTCTCATTTGAATCTCATTCTGGGAAATAAGTGCTATTATCATTCTCATTTTACACGTGAGGAAACTGAGATGGCAATTTAATAGAGGTTAAATGACTCACCCAGGGGTCATGTAGCTAGGAAATGTTTGAGGATAGATTTGAACTCAGGTCTTCCTAGTTCCAGATTCAACTACCATTCTCCATTGCATTGCCTTGCTGCTTCTGACTAAATGACTATAGATTATATTTCTAGGGGGTGGGGAGGAGAGAGAATAATCTTGGAATATAAAGCTACTTACTTTTCTATCACCTCAAACTCTCTTGCTTTGGGTTGGTTCTCTTTTTTATTTTATTTTTCATAGATTTATACTGCAATTCATTGATATGGGAAAGTTTGTATGGGAATTCCCTCTATCAGTCCAGATCAGTATTTTACAATCTTAAACACTGATCTGGGACACTGAAATGTTATGTCTTATCTGTGGCCACAGAGTTAATATTTTCTGGAGACAAGACTTGGATCCAAGTTTTGATGACTGTTACTTTCATGGTAATCCAGTACTATTCCATGTTTTCTTTCTAATCACTTAGCCACCAAAGTGACTTACCTGAAACCCTGGTCCAGCTATGTCACTCCTTTATTCAGTTCTCTAATGACTCCCTGTCACCTCCAAGATAAAATATTAAGTCCTCTAACATTCAAAACGTTTTATAACCTAGTCCTTCCTCCCCCACCTTTCCTGTCTTCTTCTACCTTACATCCCATCCCCTTCCAGTCCAGTAACTGGCCTCCTTCCTGTTCTTTGAACAAAACATTCCATTTCTTGATCCCTGGGCATTTCCTTTGGCCATTGCCCATGCCTGGAATGCTCTCCCTCCTCATCTCCACATCCTGGCTTACCTAGTTTCCTTCAAGTTCCAAAGAAAATCTCACCTTCTACAGGGTCTTCCTTCTAGTGCCTTTCCTTTGTTGACTATCTCCAATTAATCCTGCACATAGCTTGTTTGTACATAGTCATTTACATCTTGTCTCCCCCATTGCATTGGGAGCTCCTTGAGTGTGGGGACCGTCTTTTGCCTTTCTTTGTATCCCTAGAACTTAGTATAGTGTCTGGCACATAGTAGGTGCTCAATAAATGTTTATTAACTAGTAATCTAATAATATTGCCACTGTATTAAAAAAGATAAGGAGGGACAGAGTCAAGATGGAGGAGCAAAAGCAGGGACTTGCTTGAGCTCTCCCCCAAACTCCTCCAAATACCTGTAAAAATGACTCTAAATATATTATAGTACTACAGAATCCTCAAAATGACAGAGTGAAGCAAATGTCCAACCCAAGACAGCCTGGAAGGCTGACAGGAAGGGTTTCTCACACTATGCTGGGAGCAGAGTGCAGTTCAGCATGGGCCACACTGGTACAGACAAGGATAGAGTAAGCCTCAGGGCACTGAATCACCTGCAGCTGTGGCAATTACCAGGATTCTCAACCCACAAATGCCAAAGACAGCATAGAAGGTCAGTGGGAACATTCTGTAGGACCTCAGTTAAAGATGAACATGGTCTCTTTGGAGTCTGGCCCGGGCCCAGGATGGTGGAGGTGGCATGGGCAGCAACAGCAGCAGCAGGTGCTGCTTCCAGAGCTTTGGGCCCACAGATGGTCAGGGATCAAGCAGCTGATAAAAAAGAACCCTGAAACTTGGGACAGTACATAAACCCCTCCACTGGAAGCAGAGTCCAACCCTAACAAAGACCTAGAAAGTCAAGTATTTGGCAAGGAAGATGAGCAAACAGTATTTAAAAAGTCAGACTACAGAATCTTACTTTGGTGACAAAGAAGATCAAAACATACAACCAGAAGAAGACAACAAAGTCAAAACTCCTGCATCAAAAGCCTCCAAGAAAAATGTGAATTGGTCACAGGCCATGGAAGAGCTCAGAAAGGATTTTGAAAATCACATAAGAAGTAGAGGAAAAATTGGGAAGAGAAATGAGAGTGATGCTTAAAAATCATGAAAAACGGGTCAACAGCTTTCTGAAGGAGACCCCAAAAAATTCTAAAGAAAATAACACCTTGTAATGCCATGCACAAGCACCTTCCCCAAAGAATGCTACTGTGAACAGCTTTTAAGATTCTAACTACACAGTATAGTGAACACTCTATTTATTCAAGAACAAATCAAATTTACAACAAATCAAGATACAGCATTCACAACATTACATCTTATCACAGTATAGTGTTCACAACAGCTTGTCATTAAAATGGCCACATAATTTTCACCAAAGTGATCACGGTATTTAGAACCAAGAATGAAAGAACAATCATCTGGTATCCCTAAAGAGATTTGCCTCCTTACTTAATCATTCAATAATCTCAGAATACAAGTCAGTCTTCCACTCATGGGGCAACTAGGTTGACTTAATCAGTCACTTATTTAGTAATCAGTTACTAAGTATTGCTAATCACTAAATACAATCATTAGGAAATACACAACCACCCCCCACCCCACCCCCCACACACACACCTAGGTAACTAGCAAACCATGTAATCATCACAGTATTCAATACCCAAGGAGAGATCATCTTGACTCAGGGTGGTTTCTCAGATTCCCTAGAAACCCTTCCATGGTCCCAGCTCCTACCTGAATCCACCAGTCACCTGGATTCAGAGGCAGACAGCTCCCAGGTCCTTGTCCAGTCCTCTGGGCAGTTCCTGCTACCCACTTAAGTTCACAGGGTCCAGCATATCTCAAAACCTTCACAACTTCTGTTCCCAGGAACTCAAGGATCAACCAAGCCACAAACAAACAAAGTCTTAACATCCCAGTTGTGCCTCTCCAGTCCTCTGGCAGTTCAGCTGGCCCTAGGACATAGAAGAAATCTCAACCTTCCAGGCAGCAGCAACAACTTCATCCTTCACCAGATTCTGGTCTCAAGAAAACTCCAACTCAGTTCTCAATCCAGCAGTAATAGCCCAGCTTCCAGATGCTTCCAAGAGAATCTCTCTGTCTCTCTGTCTCTCTCTCTGTCTCTCTCTGTCTCTCTGTCTCTCTCTCTGTCTCTCTCTCTCTGTCTCTGTCTCTCTCTGTCTCTCTTTGTCTCTCTCTGTCTCTGTCTCTCTCTCTCTCTCTCTCAGCTAGCTTTAGTCTCCACGATTCTTCCACCAGGATCTTGTCAGGAGAAAATTCTGCTTCTTCCACCATGAATTTTTCAGGAGAAAATTCTGAATGTGCCTCTCTGGAGCTTTTCTTATATACACACACACATTGGCTTCCTGCTTCAGCTGACCCCTTCCTGTTATGTTGGCAATAGGAGACAGAGTTCACACCTTCTGTTTCTTTCACAGAGATTTGATTAGTTACTAAGGGTTAAGTACTTGCTTACTCGACATACCAAAAAAGGGTCTTCAAATTTAAATTAATTACCATTACACACCTTAAAAATAGACTGACCCAAATGGCAAAACAGGTCCAAAAAGCCAATGAAGAGAAGAATGCCTTTAAAATAAGAATTGGCCAAATGGAAAAGAAGATCCAAAAGTTCACTGAAGAAAATAATTTCTTCAAAATTAGAATAGAGCAAATGGAAGCTAATGACTTTATTAGAAATCAAGACATCATAAAAAAGAACCAAAAGAATGAAAAATAGAAGACAATGTGAAATATCTCATTGGAAAAACCACTGACATGGAAAATAGAACCAGGAGAGATAATTTAAAAATTATTGGACTACCTGAAGGCCATGATTAAAAAAATAGCTTAGATATTAGCTTGATGTAGTAGAACGAGAGGGTAAAATAGAAACTGAAAGAACCCACCAATTACCTCTTGAAAGAGAACTCCTAGGGATGTTGTAGTCAAATTCCAGAGTTCCCAGATCAAGAAGAAAATATTTCAAGCAGCCAGAAAGAAAGAATTCAAATACTGTGGAAATGCAATCAGGATAACACAAGATCTAGCAACTTCTACACTAAGTGATTGAAGGGCTTGGAATATGATATTCTAGAGGTCAGAGTAGCTAGGATTAAAACCAAGAATCACCTAACCAGCAAAACTGAATATAATACTTCAGGGAAATAAATGCCCATTCAATGAATCAGAGGACTTTCAAGCATTCTTGCTGAAAAGAACAGAGCTGAATAGAAAATTGACCTTCAAATATAAGAATCAAGAGAAGCAAGAAAAGGTAAACATGAAAGAAAAACCACAAGGGACTTGTTAAAGTTGAACTATTTACATTCCTACATGGTGTGGTGCTAACGCAATACTCACAGTGTCAGTGGTCACTATAAATATGCCTGTATAGTGCTCAATTGCAAAATATAACAGACTCTCCATATAGAAGACAGAAGTGAAACATTTATTCAGACACCAGAAAACCTAATTCCAAAACCAGTAAGCCAGTTCCATCATAGTAGCAAAGAAGTTAATAAGACATAACAGCACAAAGAGCCACAGCATCCTTTAGCCTTCCCACAAAGCAACATTTACTCACAAGCTTAACTTTCTCCCTCAGATACATCCTATCCTCCATCCAGTCTAACTGCTCTGACTCCCAGCTTCCTGTGGCTCTGCTCCTCCCTTCAGCAAACTAGTCTCACCACAAGCTCCATGTGATTATACTCAGCCTATTAGGGGGAAGGGTTTATCTTCAAAGCAGAGAAGGTTTTGAAATTCCCTTGGGCTTATTAAGGGGCAAGAAAGATCATCAAATTACCATTACCATTGAGTCAAGAAAAAGGTTTCATAATGGAGGGGAAGAAGAGGGAGGGGAGAGGGAATAAGTAAGCCTTACTCTCACCAGATCTGGCTTAAGGAGGGAATAACATACACACTCAATTGGGCATCTTACCTTACAGGAAAGTAAAGGGAAAGAGGATTGGGGGGTGGGTGGGGAGATGATAGAAAGGAGGGCAGATTGGGGGAGGGACTAGTCAGAAGTAAACACTTTTGAAAAGGGACAGGGTCAAAGGAGAAAATAGAATAAGTGGGGGGCGAGATAGGATGGAAGGAAATATCGTTAGTCTTTCACAACATGACTATTATAGGAGTGTTTTGCATAACTACAGACATATAACCTATATTGAATTGCTTGCCTTCTCAAAAAGGGTGGGTGGGGAAGGAAGAAGGGAGAGAATTTAGGACTCAAAGTTTTAGAAACGAATGTTAAAAACTGGTTTTACATGCAACTGGGAAATAAGATATACAAGCAATGGGGTAGAGAAATCTATTTTGCCCTACAAGAAAAATAAGGGAAACTGGGATAAGGGAAGGGAGACATGATAGAAGAGAGAGCAGATTGGGGAAAGGAGTAATCAGAATGCATGCCATCTTAGGACAGGGGAGGGGAGATATGGGGAGAAAATATGGAACTCAAAATATTGTGGAAATGAATGTTGAAAACTAAAAATAAATATATTTTTTAAAAAGATAATATTTATTTTTATGACCTCAGGTTCACCTTTGTGGACATAAGGTATATGTTCTGAAAGTCTGTTTTCTTGGGAAAATGACTGCATAGATCTACTGCTGGGAAGAAACAGGAAACTTAGACTTCATCTATATATTGATCTATGCTTATTTTCTTTTTTGTTTTGTTTTGTTTTTTGTTTTTTTTTAAAACAAGTTTTGGTCTGGTTTATTAAAGTATACCTCTATACAGTTTACTTTTCACTGGTCTGTTCTGGCATGCTTCTAATGATATCAGAATCACCTGGATCAATGATAGCCAGAGTACATACTCTGTAGTACTTCCCACATGCTGTACCCAGTTCAATGTTATT
>JAQQSW010011926.1:0-12642 GCA_028646575.1 Pseudocheirus occidentalis | reverse complement strand
TGGCAGATTCAGGAGGGAGCTGGGACCAGGGAAGAGGATCCAGGGAATCATAGAGACCATCCAGAGTCAAAATGAAGAAAAGGCTTCCCCTTGGACGAAACTGATGTTTGCAGAGGACAAGGACCTGGGAGCTGTTCATCCCTGAGGAGTGGACGAGAACCTGTCAGCTGTCAGCTCCTGAATCTGGGTGATTGTTTGACAGACTCCGGAGGGGGCTGGGACCAGGGAAGGGGATCCAGGGAATCGGAGAGACTACCCAGAGTCAAAATGAAGGCCTCCCCTTGGACTAGGCTGAGGTTTGTTGGAAATCAAGGGGTGGAGGGATTGTGTGGTTGTCTAAGAACTTTATTTGGAAGCTAAGGTTAATGGTTGCCCCAGGAGCGGAAGATCAGTATATTGTGAATTGTCGATTGAATCAACTCCCTCTTAGGGAAACTAGGTCATTCCTTTTGTTAATTTGATTGATTGAATATTAAAATGTGAAGCTGGTTTCTCCCTTAGGGAAATCAGCTGATTCTTCTCTTGTTCCTTGTTCCTTTCTGTAATAAGATATAATATAGAGACTTTCCTTGTTCTGAAGATTGTATATAATATTGTGAACTGTTGAAACTGTGAACATTGTACTGAATAAAGATTTGTAATGGAATAAACAGAGTGTTCACTAATACTGTGTAATCCGAATCTTAAAAGCTGTTCACAGTATCATTCTCTCAGGAATCTACTGCTGATTGGCTTTACACCATCTTATTGAATGTCTATTTTTATACTCAGTTTTGCTGAGTTGTAATTCTTGGTTGTCATCCTAGCTCCTTTGCCCTCTGGAATATCTTATTCCAAGCCCTTTATCCTTTAAGGTGGAAGCTCCTAAATCTTGTGTTATCCGTACCGTGGATCCATGGTACTCGAATTATTTCTTTCTGGTTGCTTGCAATATTTTCTCTATTTTACCCTCTGGTTCTGGAATAGCAGGGCAGTTTTCCTTATTAGTTTCTTGAAAGATGATGTCTAGGCTCTTTTTTTTTTTTTGCTCATGGTTTTCAGATAGTCCAATAATTTTAAAACTACTTGTTTTTCTAAAGAGATAGTTCATGTTGTCTTCTATTTTTTTCATTTTTTTGTTTCTGTTTTATTATTTCTTGATTTCTCGTAAAGTCATTAGCTTCCATTTGTTCCATTCTAAATTTTAAGGAATTGTTTTCTTCAGTGAGTTTTTGTACTTCCTTTTCCATTTGGCGAGGCTTGCTTTTTAAGGCATTCTTCTCATTCACTTTTTGGAGCTCTTATGCCATTTGAGTTAGTCTGTTTTTTAAGTTGTTATTTTCTTAAGTTTTTTTTTGTGTCCCCTTTACCAAGCTGTTAACTTGTTTTTCATGATTTTCTTGTATCATTCTCATTTCTTTTCCCAATTTCTCTTGCCCCTCTTACTTGATTTTCAGAATCGTTTTTGAGTTCTTCCATGATCTGAGACCAGTTCATACTTTTCTTGGAGATTTTGGATGTAGAAGCTTTGACTTTGTTGTCTTCTTCTGAATGTTTGTTTTGATCTTTCTTGTTACCAAAATATCTTTCTATAGTTAGAATTTTTTTTTGTTGTTTGCTCATTTCCCAAGCCTTTTACTTGTCTTTTAACTCTTTGTCAAAGTAGGGCTCTGCTGTCTCATAACCATCTCAAATACCTATAAGATATTGACTCTAAACAAATTTTAGAACTCCGGAACCCACAAAGTGACAGAAAACAAATCTCCTGCTGAAGGCAGCTGGGCAGGCAGACAGGAAGGGTGCATTGCAGCATGCTGGGAGCTGAGACTACCCCTGTATGAGCCTAGGTTTTAGCCCCAGGGTACCCGGACCAGCTGGGTGGACCAACCAGTGGCAGCTATGGCAGTTTCCAGAATTATCAACCCATAAATGCCAAAGACAAAGTGAAAGGTCAGGGGAACTCAGCTTAATTTGCAGGGGGAGATGGAGGAGTGGGTCTGGCCCTCTGACCCCAGTGCTGGAAGTGGCGGGTGTGCAGCTGCCTCCATGAGGCTGCTTCAGAGCTCCCAGACTGCAGATTGCAGGGGGTCCAAGTGACCATTCAGAGGCTAAGTGCTCTTGCCTTAACCTGCCTGGATCTGGATCGTGGTCTTGGGTGGTGGTCCTGAGGTATGTGACTAGTGAGCCAAAGCTGGTGAGAGCTGCAGAGATGGCGGCTTTCTAATAGCTCCAACAGCTGCGAAAACCCCAGCCATTTGGGACAAAGCTCTCCCCTCTGGAAGCCGAGTTCTACTGTGGCAAAGAGCTCAGAAGTCAAGTAATTGACTGGCAACATGAGCAGGCAAAGGAAGTAAAACAAGCACAACAATCCAGTGGACAAAAAGGATCAAAGCATGGAACAGGAGGAAGACAACACAATTGAAATCCCACACCATAAGCTTCCAAGAAAAATAAGAACTGGTTGCAGGCCATAGAGGAACTTTAGAAGAATTTTGAAAACCAAATAAGAGAAGTAGAGGAAAAATTGGGAAGAGAAATGAGAATGCTGCAAGAAAATCATAAAAAGAGAGACAAAATCCTGACTGAGGAAAATAACACCTTAAAAAATAGACTAACTCAAATGGCAGAAGAGGCACAAAAAGCCGATGAGGAGAAGAATGCCTTAAAAAGCTGAATTTGCCAGATGGAAAAAGAATCTCAAAAGCTCAATGAAGAGAATAATTCCTTCAGAATTAGATTGGAGCAAATGGAAGCAAATGACTTTATGAGAAATCAAGATACTATTAAAAAGATCCAAACAAATGAAAAAATAGAAGGCAATATGAAATATCTCCTTGAAAAAACTACTGACCTGGAAAATAGATCCAGGAGAGACAGTTTAAAAATTATTGGACTACCTGAAAGTCATGATTAAAAAAAGAACCTAAAAATCATCCTTCAAGAAATTCTGAAGGAAAATTTCCCAGATATTTTAGAACCAGAGGGCAGAATAGAAATGGAAAGAATTTACTGATCACCTCTTGAAAAAGATCCCCAAAAGAAAACTCCTAGGAATGTTATAGCCAGGTTGCAGAGTCCCCCGATCAAGGAGAAAATATTACAAGCTGCCAAGAAGAAGCAATTTGAATACACAATCAGGATAACCCTGGAACTAGCAACTTCTACATTAAGGGATCAAAGGGCCTGGAATATGAGTTTTTGGAGATTGAGGGAGCTAGGATTAAAACCAAGAATTACCCAGTAAAATTGAGAATAATGTTTCAGGAGAAAATATGGTCATTCAGTGAGGTGGAAGACTTTGAAACATTCTGGATGAAGAACCAGAGCTGAATAGAAAGTTTCACATTCAAATACAAGAAGCATGAGAAGGTAAACAGGAAAAAGAAATCATAAGGAACTTATCAAAGTTGCACTTTTTACATGCCTACATGGAAAAGTGGTAATTGTAATTTATGAAAATTTTCTCAGTATGAGGATAGTTGAAGGGAATACAAATGTATATATATATATATATATATATATGTATGCATACGTATATAGGAGCATATGAATACATAATATGAGTGTGTGTTGGTATATATATATGTGTACAGGTGTATATATAGACAGAGGTCTCAGGGTCAATTGAATAGGAAGAGATGCTATTTTAAAAGGTGAAATTGAGAGGTGGGAGAGGATTATAATGAGAGGAGACAGGGAGTGACAGAATGGGGCTGATTGTTTCATATTGAAGAGACAGCTGTTACAATGGAGAGGAAGAACAGGGAGGCTAAAGGGAATGGGTCAACCTTACTCTCATCGAATTTGACTTAGGGAGAGAATGACATACACTCTAAATTGGGCATCTTGCCCTACAGCAGAGTAAGGGGAGATGGGGATGAGAGGGGGGATGATGGAGGGTAGGGAAGATTGGGGAGGAGGGTTGTTAGAAGTACACACTTAAGGGACAGGGACAAAGTAGAGAATCGAAGAAGTGGGGGGTGGGATAGGGTGGAGGGCAGTATTGTCAGTCTTTCACAATATGTCCATTGTGGATATATTTTATGTAACTACACATATATAGCCTGTATTGAATTGCTTGTCTTTCCAGTGGGGGTGGGTGACAAGGGAGGAAGAGAAAGAATATTAGAGTTTTAAAATCAAATGTTTAAACATTTATATATATATATATATGTATAAATAATTATTGTTATTATTATTTACATACAACTGGGAAATAAGATATACAGGCACTGGGGTATGGAGATCCATTTTGCCCCACTGGAAAGTCAGAGGGGTGATGGGGAGGATAGGAGAGAGCAGATTAGGGGAGGGGCTATACAGTGCGATTGCTGTTTTGGGGTGGTGGGTAGGGGAAAGACGGGGAGAAAATTTGTAAGTCAAAATCTTGTGGAAATGAATGATGCAAACTAAAAATAAGCGAAAGTTAATCTATTAAAAAAAGAATTGACTATTCCACTTAGTTAGAAAACTTTTGTATTAAATCTTTGTGTTATTACTTTGTCTGATCATTTTTCCCTTAGGAGGATATCATCCCTATATTGTAATTTGACCACAAATACAGATTTTTAAGATGTTCATACTTGCATCCTATTATAGTAACTCAGAGTTGTTCTAGTATCAGTTTGTTCCTTAATAGATTCAGTAATGTACTTAGAAATCTTCTTGATTATGGCAATTAGCTATCAAAGGAAAAAGAGAGACATAGTTATAACAGTGTCATACGTCATAACAGGGAAGAACTCCCTTTGCACTTTTTGCTTCCAGCCATGATTCATATCTGGCAGTAAATACGTAGTCACAAGGAATTAAAAAGAAGACTCAGGGTTAACTAAATGAGGGTATTTCAGAAAGGAAATAGCACAATAGAGAAATAAAGTAAGAAAGCTCCTAACTTGGCTCATGCTAAAATTGTCCCTAAAACTTTTCCTAGGCACTAACATCTACCTTTAGCAATTCCCAGACTGAATCACATGACGTTTTCTACTAGTGACTTTATGACAGATCAGACAATTGGACCTGTAATCAGAGCTCGAAACATAGTAAATTAAAGTCCCAAGAATTTTAACCTTACATGACTTAGAGCTTGAATTTTTCTGATGTTTCCCTAACAGTTAAGATTTCATTACTCCCTATATATTAACACTAACCATATTCTGGGGCTTCAGACAATACAGTAAATATTTGATAGTTGACTCATCATTAATATGTTGAAGCTACATCTTTAAACCACCCTATATACTTTCATAATGACCAACAATTTTTGAATGAAAATTCACCTATTATAGGGGCGGCTAGGTGGCACAGTGAGTAGAGCGCCGGCCCTGGAGTCAGGAGGACCTGAGTTCAAATCCTGCCTCAGACACTTAACACAAAAACTAGCCGTGTGACCTTGGGCAAGTCACTTAACCCCAATTGCCCTCCAAAAAGCAAAAAAAAAGAAAAGAAAATTCACTTATAAACATTATCGGTTTTATATCAAGATATATCTCATTAAATATTAGTTTTCAAATATCTGTTTTTTAATCACATCCTTTTAAAAGCCCAACTCATGTGTTAATGGCCTCCAGATTAAAAAATGATTTTGTATAACAGCATTTCTGTTAGAATGGTTTCTCAAATTTAACAATATAAGAGAATTTAGAAATTCCGTAATAATATAAACAATATCGTGTAATTTCAGATAATAACAGTTGCCTTTCCAACTTATCACATGTATAAAAATTTATCTTTTTATCTTTGACATTTTAAATCCCCTTTATACTTATTATGTATGGAACCTGATAACTGGAACAATCACTTATAATAATAATGTAGTGGTTAGCACATGCCAGTCACTGTTTTAAGCACTTCACAATCATTATATTATTTTAATCTCATAACAGCCCTCAGAGGTAGGTACCATTATTATTTTTCTCTTCACAGGTGAGGAAACTGGAGGAAATAGAGATGAAATAACTCCCCTGAGATTACAAAGCTAATAAATTTCTGTACCTCGAATGTAATTTAAGTTTCCCTACATTTTTTACAGCATTTTTTTCAACACCTTTATTTGGGAATCTGATTTGCAGTGATCAAGGATGGGTTAATAAGAGATTGTTATAAGGTAT
This sequence comes from Pseudocheirus occidentalis, assembly GCA_028646575.1. Classification (NCBI taxonomy): domain Eukaryota; kingdom Metazoa; phylum Chordata; class Mammalia; order Diprotodontia; family Pseudocheiridae; genus Pseudocheirus; species Pseudocheirus occidentalis. Next base: position 6,553 of record JAQQSW010011926.1, on the reverse strand, counting down.
AAACCATTTACTTAATTTTTTTTTCTATTTTCAGTCTAAGATTACTTCCAAAGTAGCTCCTTTCCTTCATTGCCTTAGGAGAATAAAGCAGTGAGATTCTTTTTATTTTGTGGAGTCATTGATTTCATTTCATTCTAATTTTTTATGGTATTCTTTGGGCAAGGTTTTATACCTCTTGTCCCAAGTTGTTAATTCCTTTTCCAATTTTTCTTCCATAGTCTTCATTTCTTATCCAGTTTTTCATTCTAGGCCTCTCATTTCATTTATAAAAACATTTTTAAAACTTTGCTTTGTCTCTTCCAAGAAGTCTGGTTGCATTTTTACCAAGTTTGTATTTTTCTTTGAGTCTTTTTTCATTTTGAAGTTATTCTTTCAGTGTTTGTGTCTTGAGTCTCCCTATCATCCTCATATCTGTTTATTCTGAGATCTTCTTCAGTTTGGTCATTCTTACATACTACTTCCTTACTTCAGATTTGAGATAAGAGTTGGGCTTTTTATACTTATGTGGGGAAGGTTCTAGTGTGGTGCTATTGCTGCTTTCTTGGGTCGTTAAGGTTTTGTAGAGGGAATGCAAAACATGGAAATAAATATACATAATAACTTGAGGAATAATTCAGTCAAATGTATTTATTTTTCCTTAAACACTGCCAAGTATTATGTGCCTTAGACTTTTTTGCCTTTCTGTGTATCCTAAGGGCTTATTTTCTTACTATGCCTGACGTATCATAAATGATTTATAAATCCTTGTTGAATAATTGAGAAGCAAAACCAAAACATTTCCTGCATTCAAGGAGCTTCTATTTTACTAGAAGAAAAGAGCATGTACACAGATAAGTATGTGCAAAATGTATGCATCATAAATACAGAGCGATTTCTAGGGGAATTAGAGAACTCTTAAGAAGTCAGGAAGTAGCAAACACTACTAACTAAAGGCACCAGCAAGGCTTCCCTTGGCCACGCGAGTTTTATCTTTGCAGAAAGGGCAGTGTTTTGAGGAGGCTGCACTGAGAAGGGAGCGCATGCCAGCTAATGAGTGAGACAACTTATGCAACAGTAGGCAGGAGATGCTTAATGAATTTAGAGAACAGGAAATGTACCAGGCTGGAATGTAACATGTGTGAATGGGATAAACAGAGAAGAGTAGTGGAATACAAAATTATGCTACAGCGAACCCGATATTATTTTCAGTGAAGGTAGGTCATTTCAAGGACATCTATATTTGAGCCTGGAAGTAGAGCAAAAAAAAAAAAAAGATTAAAAGTGGAATAGATGGTGATTCATCATCATCATTTGACAGTAATTCATTATCTTTATGTACTAGTAAAGCCATTACATTTGTAATCTTTAATATAATTTAAGAAGTTAATAGAGAGAGTGGATTGACCAGATACCCTGAAGGTGAAATGCTTTTGAATGCCTTAGGGTATTGGTTTTGAAGATATCTTTAGGAATACTACAAGCAAACAAGGAAAAATCACAAATGACATTATTTACTTAAAATAGAGAGATAAGGACTACAACAGCTTTTGAAATCTGTATTACTCAACTGTAATGAAATCCTGAGCATGATCTTTATGTGTATCTAGGATATCACTGATGAAATTATTAGAAAGAATAGTATAGGTGTTTTTGTACTATTTCCTATTAATGACAACATTATCACTGTCACATAATTGAAAGTTTTAGAAAATATAAGATCTGTTGTGTGTTGATTTCAAAACAGAAATACTTTTGACTTCCTGGTAGAGCAGAATATAGCTTAAAATATCCTTCAGCAAAGTGTGTTACACATGCATATGTAAACACAGTATTTGACATTAAACAGTATTGGACAGGATGTAAAAACAAAAGCATAGGCATGTGACAAAATTATTTACCACTCTTGGTGAATAGGCTGTGCAAAGTCGAAATGGAAGAGGCCATCTGTATCTTTTCCTTCCACTTTCATCTAGCTCTTGGAATGACCTAGCTTTCACTGAGAATAATTAAGCTTGGGGCGGCTAGGTGGCGCAGAGAGTAGAGCACTGGCCCTGGAGTCAGGAAGACTTGGGTTCAAATCTGGCCGCAGACACTTGACACACTAACTAGCCGTGTGACTTTGGGCAAGTCACTTAACCCCAACTGCCCCCTCCAAAAAGCAAAACAAAACAACAACAAAAACAAAACAACAAAAAAGAATAATTAAGCTTTTTGTAGTATTGTTACAGATGGAAGAGAAGTTCCCATTAAATGGTGAGATCTTACAGGTACTCTTCCAGGTCTTTTAAGATTACATTGAATTGATTGCATCAAGTCCCAAAAATCTTTAATGGGAGTGGGGAACCTGAAGCCTCAAAGACACATGTGGCCTTCTAGGTTCTTGGGTGGAACCTTTTGACTTAATCCAAGTTTTATAGAACAAATCCTTTTTTATTAAGGGTATTTGTTCTGTGAAGTTTGGATTCAGGCAAAGGGCTGCACTTGAGGACCTAGAGGGCTACATGTGGCTTTGAGGCTGTAGATTTCCCACCCCTACTTTAGGACTTTATTCAAACATGATTCTCAGCTATTTGAAGAGAATGCTTTTCTCTTTGGTTTGGAGAGAATATTCTTATAATTTAATATAGTCTATGCAGAAAATGCAGAATGGATGAAGATTGTATATTGTTTAGAATGTGACCTTCAGCTGGATTTGCAGTTCATTGGGTTAGTTCCTCAGGACCTACACATTGAATAATCATTACATATAGACAGTGAGCTGGGCCTAGAGTTGAACAGGAGGAATTTCTGTGACTGGAGTCTACTTAGGACCTTGGGAATGCTGTATCTTCACTGTTTCCAGGCCAGTTTCTGACATGCAAAACCATCTCTTTTTTTAACTGCAGTATTCCCTTGGTATTGTAGACCAGGCATGACCTTGACTGGTCTAGGTGTTCAGATACAGACTTGGAAGATAATGAGGCATTTATAGACCATCTAATAGTTAACACGAGGAAGCTTACTTAGCCATAGTATTCTAAGAATACTCAGTGAGCATATAGTATATTCAGTTGGATGAAACGTCTACATCTGCATTGGTCATGGGGGTGTGTAGGTGTGATGATGACAGCTCCTCACTATTCGCACACTAGAGTTCCTACTTGGTCACTAGGTTGTGACTAACATAGGAGCTCTACACCTATCAAGTGTCAAAGATAATTTCAGTACTTTTTAATTAAACACTAGCCTATCCTGAATTGTGTAGGGCCTTATAAAAAGCCTGCTCTAAATATGTGGCAGGGATCCTAGTAGGTACTGTTTCTACTACATGCAGTGAGGTAAATTGTTAGGAATCATGGAATGCCATCTCTGTTGCCAAAAAATCAAAATTGTGGGTGACCCAGAGGGCAGTGTGGTAGTTGTGTAAATAGACTACAGCTCATTTCAGCAATGAAGTCTTCATAAGAAATAACATAAAGGCTATAATTTAAGAGCTATGTAATCAGAATAGAAAAATGGACAGTACATGTAGTGAAGTTGGGGTACAATATCAGGGCTAAGTGAGAGCTAAAATGTTAAAATATTTGGAAGAAGACCTACAAAGTTTATTCTCTATGGAGAGCAGGACTTAAGAGAACAAATTTGGCAGGCTAAGAAGTCATAATGAGGTTATGATCTCCACTAGTTGAAGGAATGCCTGAGATCATGGTTTCATTTAAATATTGAAATATATAGAGTGACCATCCTCAGAGCAGTAAGAATCATCTGTAAGGCAGTATAATTCCTACTTCCTCCACTTCTGTCAGTATGACAGAAAAAAAACGGTAAATTGATTGTTATATGGGAGATAACCAATTATTTTCCATTGTCCTTTTCATATTAATATATACTTTACTGGATTTATGGGGAAATACCTTTTTACCTGAGAGAAAAAATATTTTTAATAGTTGTTGGAATGAATAATATGTAACTTTTGAGGTTTTTTATTTAACAACTAAAAACTTACTTGGTTTTACTTACTTCCTAGTTGCCAAACTTAAAATTTATTAGTTTAAGGAAATAAAATAATTCTCTGAATCTGAGAACATGAAAAGCTTACTTGCTTACTTGACATGTTTTGCTTGTTTCTCATATACATTTTCTTCTCTCCTTTGGCATCACCACCACATGCAGTAGCCTTCTGGTTGATATTCATGCTTCAGTTCTCTTTGCAATCTAGTCCATCCTTACTGTATATTCTGTCAAACCAGTCTTCCTAATGCCCAGATCTGATGCTGTTCAGTAAATTCCAGTGACTCTCTGTTATATCTAGTATCAACTATAAAACCCTTTTTGGCTTTTAAAGCCTAGCATAACTCGGCTCCTTTTTGCCTTATCAGTCTTTTTACATCTTGTTCTCATCATTGTACTCTGTGATCCATTGAAACTGTCTGCCTTATTGTTCATCAAACAAGATGTTATGCTGATTGTGAATTTTCTCTACCTGTCCTTCATGCTTGGAATTCTCTAACACTGAATATTGCTGTATTTTGCCATCTCTTTTTCTTTGCTGTGTATAAGATCAATCTTCAGTGTTGTTCTTTTGTAAAAATTTATTTATTTTTAATTTTCAACATTCATTTCCACAAGATTTTGAGTTACAAATTTTCTCCCCATCTCTCCCCTACCCACACCCCAAGATAGCAAGCCTACTGAATATCTTTTCCCCCAAACTGTTTTCTCTTATATCCTTCCCCGTCTCCCCCAACTTTCTTGTAGGGCAAGATGGATTTCTGTATCCCAGTGCCTGCATGTCTTATTTCCCAGTTGTATGTAAAAAACAATTTTTTTTTACATTTGTTTTTAAAAATTTGAATTCCAGATTCTTTTCCTTCTTCCTTCCTTCCCCACCCATGCTGGGAAGACAAGCAATTCAATATAGGTTGTACATGTGTAGCTACACAAAACATTTCTTATTAGTTATATTGTGAAAGACTATATTTCCCTCTATTTTATCCTGCCTCCCACTTATTCTGTTTTCTCCTTTGACCCTGACCCTTTTCAAAAGTGTTCGCTTCTTTTCTCCCAGTCTGCCCTCCCTTCTATCATCCCTTGGCCCCCTTATCCCCTTCCCCCCTACTTTCCTGTAGGGTAAGATATCCAGTTGAGTGTGTATGTTATTCCCTCCTTAAGTCAAATTCAGTGAGAATAAGGTTGACTCATTCTCTTTCACCTTTCTGCTCTTCCCCTCCATTGTAACAGTTTTCTCTTGTCTCTTTTATATGAGATAATTTACCCTATTTTATCTCTCCCTTTCTCCATCTCCTAATATATTCCTCTCTCACCTCTTAATTTTATTTTTTAAATATCATCCCTTCCTATTCAACTCATCTGGTGCCCTCTGTGTATATATGTACACACGTATATACACTCACACACATATATAAATATACGCTCACGTATCCTCCTATACATATATAGTATGTATACTATATATATACATATCTATTTGCTTCAGCTATCTTCATATTGAGAAAAGTCTCATGAGTTATAATTATCATTTTTCCATATAGTCATGTAAATAGTTCAACTTTAGTAAGTTCCTTATGATTTCTTTTTCCTGTTCACCTTCTTATGCTTTTTTTGCTTCTTATATTTGAAAGTCAAATTTTCAAAATTTGGTGTTTTCATCAGTAATGCTTGAAATTCCTCTATTTCATTGAATGATCATATTTTCCCCTGAAACATTATACTCAGTTTTGCTGGGTAGATGATTTTTGGTTTTAATCCTAGCTCCTTTGACCTCCAATATATCATATTTCAAGTCCTCCCATCTCTTAATGTAGAAGCTGCTAGATCTTGTGTTTATCCTGATTGTGTTTCCACAATACTCAAATGGTTTCTTCCTGACTGCTTGTAATATTTCCTCTTTGACCTGGGAATTCTGGAATTTGGCCATAATATTCCTAGGAGTTTTCTTGGAATCTTTTTCAAAAGGCGATTAGTGAATTCTTTCAATTTCTATTTTGCCCTCTGGTTCTAGAATATGAGGGCAATTTTCCTTGATAATTTCTTGAAGGATGATGTCTAGGCTCCTTTTTTGATCGTGGCTTTCAGGTTGTCCAGTAATTTTAAAATTATCTCTCCTGGATCTGTTTTCCAGGTCAGTAGTTTTTCCAGTGAGATATTTCTCATTTCCTTCTATTTTTTCGTTTGTTTGGATCTGTTTTATAGTATCTTGATTTCTCATAAAGTCATTGGCTTACGTTTGCTCCAGTTTAATTTTGAATGAATTATTCCCTTCAGTGAGTTTTTGAAATTCGTTATCTATCTGGCAAATTTGACTTTTTAAAGGATTCTTCTCCTCATTGGCTTTTTGGGCCCCTTTTGCCATTTGAGTTAGTCTATTTTTTAAGGTGTTATTTTCTTCAGTCAGGCTGCTGACTTTTTTTTTTTTAGTTTTTAAAAATTTGTTTTCTTGTTTACATCATTCATTTTCATGACATTTTTGAATTACAACTTTTTTCCCCATCTTTCCCCTGCCCCAACCCCAAAACAGCAATCCCACTGTAAAGCCCCTCCCCTGCTCTGCTCTCTTACTTTCTGGTAGGGCAGG
>JAQQSW010011925.1:0-12642 GCA_028646575.1 Pseudocheirus occidentalis | reverse complement strand
TGCGCTGCCTGTAGCAACAGATGTGCTTTCTGTCTTTTGGAGGGTTTTGGAGCTTGAAAATCTGTTTAGAGTCCCATTTTATGAGTTTTTTAGCATGTTTGTGTGGGAGCTGCGGTGCTTTGCTGCTTCTATGCCGCCATCTTGCTCCGCCCCCTCAAATGTATTTTTAAAACACAGGCAGTATATATGCTAGTGATAGTTTAAAGTCAACATCAATGAGTCTAACTACTTCTGCTCATTCCCAATAAATCTCTAGTAACCCTACCATTTGGGTGTCTGGAGCACAAATAACAAAAAGCACTGGATGAATGGAACCCAGTGTTCTTCATGAGAAGCAGTTAGCTGACAAAGCTTGTCTGACTCTCCTAGGGCTGGAGAAGGGTAAGAGGCTACGTGTCAACCAGTTGGTGTTGCAAAAATATTTGATAAGGGAAAATGAACAGATCTCAAACATTCTTTTTCTCTTTATTAAATGAATTAGAGACCACTGAAGAAGTATGAAGTTTTTCTATTTTCCTGGGATATAGGCCAAATTCAGGGAAGACTGCTTGAATATAAATGATTAACCTGTACCCAGAAACTCTGAAGTGTTGCATATTACCTTAACCCAAAGCTTAAGTCACATTTTATTAACTCTTCTTGCACAAAGCTAAATGCTTTCCACAGTATTTGGAGAAATTTATAATTTTATCAGCAGTCAGTTAGCATGTCTTCCTATGACTCCTCCAACACTGACAAAAAATTTCAGTCTTTCACAAGTTATGTGATAATACTTTAGATTTGCTTTAATTGTTATTTGTTTTATTAGTGATTCTGAATACTTTTAAATGTGGTTTATTGTAGTTTTCTTTTTTTAAAGTAGTCTCCCAGCGAGTGTTCTACCCCCTCCAAGATTCTTTTCCCCCAACTTTTCCTTAAATGAGAATCTCTAAGAGTTTTTGAGCCATATCTTGCCAACCCTTTGCCATATTTGCTAGATGGTTGCAAAAAATATCCTGTGATGGTACATCTAAACCCAAGGTATTGTTGTGTCTCCTTCTCCCTCATTCTTCTCTTGGGCTGATTTTCTCCTTCCTTATTTGTAATTTTGGCTACTTGTTATATGTCATTCTGTATGACTTCTTTGGTTTGTTTTAATTTTAATTTTATTTTTTTAATTTTAATTTATTTTAATGACCTCATTCTCTAAGCTACTGATTTTGTTGAGACCTCCTTTGGTATTTCTTTATGTACAACTTTCTGGTTTTTATTTCTATGTCCTTCCCTACAATACTGTGGAGAGAACATTGGCCTTCATTTGAATCCTGCCATGCATACTTACTCCCCGAGTAACCTCAAGTTAGCCACCATAGCTTCCTTGCAGTTCAATTGTGTTGTGTAAAATACAAGTGTTGGACTAGATGGTCTCTGGGGTCCTTCTTACCTCTAAATCAACAATCATTGCGATCCTCTATGTTGCTGTCATCTTCACAATGAACTGTTCAAAATTGCTCTTTTCCATTCTCAAACAGCTTTTCTTGTCAGTTGAATAATTCCTTCCCACCAATTTTTTTGCAAGTATTTGTGGAATTTGCAGCTGTTTTCGTGAATGTTGTCCTTTTTGGCCTTCTTACTATTGAAGTCTCATGAAACTATAAGCTAGAAAACAATTGAGCTAGAATCAAAATAATGATTTAGATCTAGAAAATAGACATCATGATGATGATGATGATGATGATGATGATGATGATGATGATGATGATGATGATGATGATGATGATGATAGGTTTTTGCTTTGGCCTTGTCTGGCCATTTGCCTTTCCTTTTTCCATGAATTGCCTTTCGGCACTTTGCCCCACTAGCCTATAGACCAGTGGTTCTCAATCTTCCTAATGCTGCAACCTTTTAATACAATTCCTCATGTTGTGGTGACCCCCCCCCAGCCATAAAATTATTTTTGTTACTACTTCATAACTGTAATTTTGCTACTGTTATAAATTGTAATATAAATATCTGATATTCAATATGCATTTAAATTGAACATAACCCACAGGTTGAGAACCGCTGCTATAGACCAATAAAGAAAGCCCATATCAACAAAAGTAGGCATTATTGGTGGAAGCCATTCAGAAAAGCTAATTGGTAGCAGGCAATTAATCAGTCCTAATCTATTTCCTGATGTTGACATAAATTCCACATACTCACTGTTTTCTTTCTTACTTCCTTTACTTTTGTTCCTTTATTATTTGAGTTCCCCCTGAGACAGACCTCATGCTTTTCTACTTTCCTGCCTATTCTACCCCCATTCTTGGCATGTTCAAAAACATGTGTCTCATTCTGGTCAATCACTTCTCTGTCAGGAGATGAGGCAGCATTCTAAACCATTGCTCCTTTGCAATCATGGTTGATCACTGTATTGATCAGAGGGGTCTTTCAAAATTGTTCATTTTTACAAAGTTGTTGTTATAATATAAATTGTTCTCCTGGTCCTACTTATTTCATTCTGCATAAGCCCAGTTTCCACTCCCCCAACCTCTTCCTCATTTGTACAGACGTCTACTTTTATCCTTTGATTATTGGAGATAAGGTCTCCGCCTGTCCCTTCACCCTTCGCCCATTTCTACCTTTTCCTTCTGTAGAGTATCCTTCCCCCATCTCCCATACATGGGGCTTGAGTTAAAATCCTTTGCATTTTATACATTTTATACATACAATACACTGAGAAGAGTCCCATAGATTTTACCTGTATGCCAACTGGAGTCCATGGCACAAAACAGGTTAAAAACCCCGACATAAGGACGTTTTGGAAGACTCACATTTTATAATCTGACCTCGTTTGATCAGTGGTTATTGAATCATGAACTCATGTCGATCTGGAGCTGTGAAAGACTTCAAAGGTCTTCCAGGACAACTTCCTCACTTTACTGATAAGAATACTGAGGCCCAGAGAATTGTGACTTGACCAAGGTTATGAAGACAGTACAAAGCAGAGCTTTAATCTGAACTCAGGTTCAGATTAACCTGAAATCAGGTTCCACTCTCCCAACCCCTTCCTCATTTGTATAGATGTCTACTTTTATCCTTTGATTATTGGAGATATGGTCTCCACCTGTTCCTTCACCCTTTGCCCATTTCTACCTTTAATCTTCAGATAAAACTGGGATCCTGTGCTTGGTACTCTTTCCATCGGACCACAATGTCTCCTGGTAAGAATAGACCAGTATTTTCCAGCTCTTTCAGGTTTCTAACTTTCTGAGAGAGGTGAACCTTGTGCAAATTAGCCCCATTTTATAAGTGAGGAAAAGGGAATAAACATTTTTTAGCATCTACTCTGTGCCAGACACTGTGATAAGAACTCTTCATTAATTTTATTTTTTGGAGTGGGAAGGTAATTGGGGTTAAGTGACTTTCCCAAGAATCACAAAACTATTAAGGGTCAAGTGTCAGAGTCTGAATTTGAACCCAGGTCCTCCTGGCTCCAGGGCTGGTACTTTATTCACCTCACTACCCCAATAAGAACTCTTTAATTTACATTATCTCATTGGACCCTTACAACAACCCTAGGAGGTAGGCGCTATCATTATTCCCATTTTACAGTTGAGAAAACCAAGGCAAGCAGGTTAAGTGATTTGTTCAGGGTTGTACAACTAATAAATGTTTGGAGACTGATTTTAACTCGGGTCTTCGCAATTTTAGTGCCAGCACTTAATGCCAACTGAGGGGAGGGCTGATTCAATTACTTACTGCTTTTAAAAGAACTGCCTCAAGCTATTCATGTCACTTGGCCTGATTGACTCTAATTGGACATATTCTACATTTGTTCCACTAGCAGAACATAAGGTCGTTGGGGCCTGGGACTTTTTAATTTTTGTCTCTGTGTCATCAGGGTCTACCATAGCACCTGGCACATAGTAGGCACTTCATAAACACTTGTAGAATTAAACCAAACATTTCTAAAAGTCTTTAGAGTCATGTCAGATATTCAGCGGTTCTCAACCTGTGGGCTATGTTCAATTTGTAACAATAAAAATACATTCTGCATATCAGATATTTATACTATGATTCTCAGCAGTAGCAAAATTACAGTTATGAAGTAGCAACAAAATTAATGTTATGGTTGGATGTCACTACAACATAAGGAACTGTATTAAAGGGTTGCAGCATTAGGAAGGTTGAGAACCACTGCCCTAGAAGGTAGATATGTCCTGCATTTGTGCTTGCCAATCCTTGGTAGTCTCATGATGCTAACGAGGAAATAAGTGTAAGGAGTTCTGCTGGAGGCAACCTAAGTCACAATTACAGCAAGAATTAGTTGAGACCTTTTTAGAATTTCCCTCACTGTGTTCTTTGTGCCAAGAGGGCAACTGCTCTTTCAATACAACTCTTGCTGACACAAGCTAATGTTATTTTTTGCTCTTATGCTGACAGGAACAATGTGGGAGAAAAGGACACTAGGAAGAAAAAGCTATTTTTGTATTTGAACCATGTAACATTCTGATTGGCTTTAATTCACTGTCATTATTTCTGGCTCTTTTTGGAGGTGTCTTAAGCATGTGCTGGTAGGAAATTCTATGCTTTTCCATATACCATGAAATGGAATTTTCTTTCCTATGGTTTCTCCTCCAATTAAGTGTGAGCTTCTTGAAAGCAAGACTTGTCTTCCTTTGTCTACCTTTATCCACAGTGCATTTAATACATATTTTAAAATTCATTTTACCTGGGAATGGAACTGGTACAAATATTGATGATAACAACTCATATTTGTATAGAATTTTAAAGTTTTGGTATATAAAAAGTTAATCAATCAATCAACAAATATTTATTAAGTGTTTACTATGTGCCAGGCACTGTGCTGAGCCTTGGGGGTACAAAAAGAGGCAAATCCTTGCCCTCAAGGAACTTATAATCTAATATTATTATTATTATTAATATAATAATATAATATATAATATATAATATTAATGTGTTACAATCCAATGCGCATTTGAACAAATACATATAAAACAAGCAATATATAGGATAAATAATAGATCATTAACAGAGTGAAATCACTTGGATTAAGAGGGGCTGGAGAAAGCTTCCTGTAGAAAGTGGGATTTTAGTTGATATTTAACAGAAAGTTAGAGAGGTCAGTAGTCAGAGTAGGGAAGGGAGAGTGTTCCAGGTATAGGGGAAAAATGCATGCAAAATAAATATACAGATCCATAATAAATACAGGGCAATTATTTTTTGAGGAAATTACTGGCATCTGGGAGGTGGAAGAATCTGGAAATCCTCCATGTAAGAGGTAAGAACTATACCACATCTTAATAAATGGTCTATGTGAGTTTCTATGAAGCATGAGCTACAAATACTATGATCTCATTTTTTTTTAAATGGGGAAAAAGACTCAGAGAGGTTAAAATTGCTCCATGGTCACACAGAAAGTAAGTGTCAGAGGTAGGATGTAAACCCAATTCTGTCCTGCTATTTCTGCTACAACACAGAGCCTTTGCAAATTAAATAATATTACTTGTGGTAACCAGAATTTTATGGAAATGTAGTGAATATCAAACAATTGCGGACTGTTTAGTCTATACCTGAGAGGTCTGAATACATGCTGCACTCCAGACCCCCCAAATCTGATTTGTACAAAACCTCAGTGTGGCCTTATAACTGAACTTTAAGTAATGGATTCAGGGGAGATGACCTATTGTGTGAGAGAGCATTACAGCAGAATTGATAAAGACAAGAAAATAGTGAGTAAAAAATACAACATTTAATTTAAATTTATTTCAGCAGTCAGTATATCCACAATACAGATATATAAATCATGTAATTGTTTTATATGCTAATATTGTATATACTTATACAGGTTTTTTTGCTTTTAAAAACATTTAATTTAGAGGACAGGGCCTATAATTTATATCAGTTTATATTGGACTAATTTGGCATTAGGTAATGTTGCCAAATTAATGGATCGATTCTATTACCTACTATTGCTGATGGATTGTTACATGTGAACCAGATGACATCACTAATAAAACAAATATTCTGAGTCTCTGCTGAGTGAATTTAACTTTTCTGTGCGTGTCAGAGCCATAGGGATCCTGCTAGATACAAGGTACATCTGATAGACATTGAGGATACAATTGTAATGATGATGAAGACTGCTCTAGAGAAGCTTATAATTTTTAAAAAATAGAATTTTATTGATTTCTTTAATTTTTATATCCCCTTGATTTCCCTCTGCATCTTACTCATTTTCGTTTTCCAGAAAGTAATTTCTTATGGCAAAAAAATTAAAAGAAGGAAGAAAACAAGGAAGAGGGAAAAATTTCAGCAAAATCAATGCATTAAAAAATATGATGTCATTTGCAACATTCCACACTCATGTTTCCACACCCCTTCTCCACCTCCCCCCACGCATGCACACACCTCTGCAAAGGAGTGGAAGAAGGTGTACAATCATGTCTCTTTTTTGGGACCACAAGCTTACTTTTATAAATTTTGTATCTTTCATTTTTGATTGTTTTATAGCTATTATTTTTCTTTTTAATTTATATTGTATATTTTTTTCCTGGTTCCACTTCCTATCAGTTCAAAAAAGTCTTCTGATGCTTCTCCTTATGTTTGTTTTTTCTTATTGTACAGCAATATTCCAATACATTCATGCAGAACAATTTGTTTAACTGTTCCCCAGTTAATGAACATTTACTTCATTTTCAGTTATCTGTTACCACAAGAAATGCTGCTATACTTTGCTTAACATGGAGCCTTTCTTTTTTTTTTGCCAGTGACTTTCTCAAATTATATGTCTATTAAAAGTCACAGAGTTGCAGCTAGGGTAGTGAATAGAGCATCAGCCCTGGAGTCAGGAGGACCTGAGTTCAAATCGAGCCTCAGACGCTTAACACTTACTAGCTATGTGACCTTGGACAAGTCAGTTAACCTTAATTGCCCTGCCTCCCCCCCCCAAAAAAAAGAAAACCAACTAAAGTTTGCAATTCTACGTTTGAAGAACATTTATATTCTTTGGCTGCTTGTCTTTTGGAGAATGACTTATCGTCACATAATTCTGTTAGTTGTTTATATACAAGTGGCACCATTATGTAGGCATTTGATGAGAAATGTAAAACTAATAGGAAAGAAAAGATATTTCCTTTTTGAATGCCACATGAAAATTTGAGTTAGCAGTGGTTTGGTGGGTCAAATATTTGGTGATATTAATGGCAATTAGACTTAACTAAAGCAGGTTTCTAAGAGCATATCTTCCCACTAATCTCCTCTATCTCCTTGTTCCTGCTCCTGCCTTGCCTTCCCTCATCTGAGTTCCTTGCCTCTCATTTTCTCACTGGTCCCAATGTTATCCTTCTTTTCCTACCTAGATCCTAGAATCATACACTGGGATGTACAAGTGGCCTTGGAACTTAGTTAGGCAACTGAGATCAGAGAGGTGAAATGACTTGCTTGTGGGTCACACAGATAGAAAGTATCTAAATATGGAGTTAAAGCCATGTCTTTTAAATTCCAATTCAACACTCTTTTATCTATGTCCCACTGCCTGCTATGGCAGAAATCATGTTGTAGATTTCTTTTGTTCAATACAATGCTGAGTGTGTAGTAGGAGTTCAAGGAAAAGAGTCTATAAGCTGACTCATTGGAATCTCTTTGCAACAAAAACCATTTCTCCTCCCTTAGATATCTTGCTCATTAAAACCTTGAGTGGATGTTTGCAAGGAGAAAGCTAATGAGATAATTGGTTTTTAGTGAGCTTCTTGTGGATAGGGATGGTCTGTGGACTCATATTGCATCCCTGGTGCTTAGCACAGTTCCTGGCACATAGTAGACACTTAGTTAATGTTTATTGATTAATCTAGGAGATTCAGTAATGCCCTTTGGGGTTTGGATAAGATAACAAGTCAATTCATAATCCGGTATTATAGAAGGAGTAAGCCTGGAAAGAGCAGATTCAGCTTAGTCCCTGAGAGGAAATTGCTTGGCGGGTGGGAGATAAAAAGAGGTAAGATCCCTTGCCTTCTCCCTTCCTGCTTCTCTTGATCAAAGGAGAGGCAGCAGTCAGCTGTATCATACCTAAGGGTAAGTTCATAAGAACCTCACAAATAGAAGAAAAGGATTTCTAGCAGCCAGCAGCCATGAATTATCTTGGCCATATATGCTCTTGAAGAATGAACCCACTTTCCTCTGGGTTCTATATGTACTTAATGTATTGAGTATACTTCAGGTGTGTGTGTGTGTGTGTGTGTGTGTGTGTGTGTGTGTGTGTTTTCTACCAGGTATTATTACTATACCATACTTGTAAAACAATTTTACTGGGAGGTCAATTAATATCAAGTGATAATCAATGGGAAGGAGCAATGGTGAGGTCTTGTAAGCGATAATACTGGAAGACTACCCTTGACCCCTCAGGCTTACCTCTAGATCCCTAAAGGGAGAAGTAACATTTCATCCTCAGAGCACCCAGTGTGGAGAGGAGCTGGGAAGAGCCTAAGCTACAATATGCTTATACATTTATACATAGAAAGGAAGTTAGAACTTAACAGAGATGTAAGGAAATGACCAATACCTTGGCAATGTCTTGTGAGTGTAAAAGAGCATGGTTTTGTACCTCATTCAATATCACCTCTGGCATCTGCTGGACTAGAAACCCATCCAATGCCATAGTTCATTTTGCCAGAAGGTAAGAATTGGCCGAGAATTACCAAATGTAATCCTTCTTTAAATAATATTTGAATATATTCCAGAGGTAACTCTGAGGGGTTGAAGGTTGTTTTCCAGTATTCTTATCCCCACCCCAATGTGTTCCCATCCATTGATTATCACTTGATATTAATGAACCTGACAGAATCTAGTCCAAACCTTTCATTTTACAGATGAGGAAACAGGTGCAAAGAGGTTTAGTTATTTTCCTAAAGCCATACAGATTGTATGTGGCAGATCAGGATGTGAACTCAAGACCTCCTTTGAATCTATATATAACATTCTTTCCATTATATCATACATTTCATTACTCTCTTTGACTATAGTTGAGAGTTAATTGACTTTTTATATTGATGCATGAATGGTTCTTCACGGATAGAGAGCTGGACTTGGAGCTAGAAGGACATGTGTCCAAATCCTTCCTCTGAAATTTACTAGCTATGTGATCTTTGTCAAATAAATCATTTCACCCTTATCTGCCTTGGTTTCCTCACTTGTAAAATGAGCATAATGACTGTAGTATCTACTTTACAGGGTTGTTGTGAAACTCAGTGAGAAGAGAGACATAATGCGCTTTGTAAACCTTAATCTGCTATACAAATACCAGTCATTATTATTGTTAAGAGTGTGACCTAAAAAAAATATCACTTACCTGCTCCCTGCTTCTGTTTCCTCATCTGTAAAATGGCAGTGTTAGACTAAATGATCTCTTATTTCCTTTCCAGCTTTGTTTGTGGTCCTATTATTATCACTATTATTGTTATTATTATTAATAATAAAGTGATGAACTCAATACCCAAACTATCCAAGTTGGACTTTGCAGAATCTGGAGAAAAGGCACAGGGAAAGGGAAGAAAAAAGTAGAAATAAAACCCCAAATCTCCCTTTTCAGAGTAATAAAAGCAATTTTCTTTTGCCTGTATAAACAATTTTCTTTTAGAGCAGAAACTAAAGAATGTGTTCTTGGACCAGGAAAGCAGGATTCAATTTGAAGGTTAATGTTTGGTGAGAAAAGTATTCCCAGAAATAATATTTGAAGGAGGATTACGTTCTGTACCTTGGTCAACTCTTACCTTCTGGCAAAATGAACTGTGGCGTTGGGTGGGTTTCCAGCCCCAGAGATGCCAGAGGTGAAAGCCAATGAGGTACCATTCTAAGCTCTTTTACACTCACGCTTTAAATGACTGCCAAGACATTGGTCTTTTCCTTACATCTCTGTTCAGTTCTATGACTCGTGGCCTGATGTGTTACACACGTTGCTGAAGGTAGGGGGATTTTGACAGCTTGGTGGATCCAATGGATTCAGCAGAGACTGAAGATTGGTCGGCAAATGCTAGAGAAACAGATTGCTGAAGAGAGACACTTAGACATGTCTTTGATTTCCCTTATGGGGATAAGAAAAAAAAAGCCCCTCCATCTATGCTGTAAAGAGGTTGAAAGAAGAGTTGAATAATTTTGGCTTGGGGTTCAAAGTGAGCTTTTAAACTTTCCCCCCCCTCTTAAGCCATACACCCGGATTTTCCTCTAGGTCTTCTAACTACACTGAATGAAAGAAAGGATTTAGTTCAGGTTTTAAAAATTCCTTATAGGATTTGTTGCCTAAATACTCTTGATTTGTGGATATTATATGAAACCCAGAAGCTTGACGAGTTCATTTTTATTGTAGAGCTGTTCAAGATGAAGTAAAGGAATCCAAATTAGTTAGGAAAGATTAGATTGTACTTAAAACATTGTACATATAATTCTGTATAAAATGAGAAATATAATATCAAAATAGATTTTAAAAATACTCCAACTGTATACACAAATCACAAACATTAGCTCAATATATTATCTGGATTTGTCTTACTAGAAAAGGCTGATTTATGCAAAAGTAATTTGTTTGCTGCAAAATTTAAGGGCAGGAGAAATGGAAAAATAGTCTATTCAGCAAAAATCCTTCTGTAGCTGAATCTTGGACATGATTGCAAAGCTTACTGAAAGCTCATGGAAAAGTCATTGAGAACTCTCATTTCTGACCCCTTATTATGATTACGGAGAAAATAACTTTTAAAACCTGATACGTTCACTTATGCACAAAGGTATATTTTTACAGCATCGCTAAAACAGTAAATTAGAAATATTCTTATATTCCAAAATGACCCGGTATTATTTTATTTTGCCATAAATTGCAGGTATCCCAAGTGTTATGGAAACCCTACCAGGGTTTGAAGTTGTAACCGCAGCTAATGTATTTGAAAAATAAAAAGCTTTTTGTCAGTATGATGTCTGCTTCAAACTGTGTAAGATACACTTATTCTTTGAGATATAAGGACTTTTTTTTTAACAAAACCTTTAAAGACCATGCAGGAAATATTACACACTCTAAGGGGCATAGTTAAAGCAAAAAGGAGTAATTGAATGCAAGTGAGAAAAAGGGATTTATTTTAAATTAAAGAATCTTGACAAGCAGACCAGAGAACAAAGGGTGGCATTCTCTTCTACCTATTTTCCCATGGGTGCCAAACTCTTGTGGACTTCAATGGGAATGTTGCTCATACAGGGAGACCCAGAACTGAAGGAAACTAGATCAAAGCAAGCACCTCAAAGCTTTGTGCTAGTCCAGCTGTTCTCAAAATTCCATTTCTAGGGGTGTTTTGCAGCTCTTGCCTGCCTTTTCCAAAATGGCATGTGCAACATATTTTAAAATCAAGAACTTTCCCTGGATTATCATTATCACGATCACTATCATTATTCTTTTATATATATATATATGATATCACTATCATATATCCATTTTCTCATCTTTTGACAGAAGATATATTGTGGTCTTGACTTTGAACAGTGGATTTTAGTTCACCTGTTGATGATGCAGGGAAGGATTCTTCTTTTTGAGGGGGTTAAGGGGTTCTGATCACTGCTTAGAAGTTGCTTCTTTAACAACCTAAGAAGTTTGGGCTTAGGTACCTTTAGTGATCATGGCTAAGGAGAGTTTCCTCTGGTACCTACAATGTGTATGGTTTGTCCTTCCTTCTTGAAGAAAACTATGACATCAGTGAGATGATGACGTGACTTGCAATTGACTTTGATTTAAGTGAGGAAGGGCTGTTCAAGGTCATCAGTCTTACTTTTTCCTCTGAAGTCATCTGGTTCCAGTGGCCAGATACTCATCAAGATGACTGGAGATGGTCCTGGATGCAGTGGGAGACCCTGGCCCTTTTAAGCTAAAGTCTTTTTCAGGTTCTCACTTTGAGTGAGGTAACACCCATTTAGTGAATAGGCCTCTTTAAGAAGTGAGTCAAGGGAATAAAAATTTTTAATAAAAAAAATCAAACTGGGAAGGGAAGACCCTCAGGGTTGCTGACCAACTCAGCTTCTCTCATCTCCTCTCCCCTCTCTCCCTCTTCTCCTCCCCTCCCCTCCCTTATCCTCCTCTCTCCTTCCCTCCCCTCTTTTCTTTTCTTACTTGTGTTTGCTCTTCCCCAAAGAAGGTAAATTTTGATGGCCAAAAGCTACCTAGTTAACTTGGAGTTTACTGGCTAGATTTCCTTCTCAAAGACCAAGCCATAAACCCAATTCACTCTGGATCTCATGGATTGGCATCTGCAATATGCAGCCAAGGAGGAATGTTTTTCATTTAGTTCCCATACAAGATTTGTCCCAAGAGCTCTCTCTTGGTCTTAAATCTTCAGCACCAGTCTCCTGAATTCGTCAATCTCTTTGTGTCTTTGACTCTCCATCAGGAAAACCTCACATCTGCTTTTCCTTCACCTTCCTCTCTTTGCTTTCTTCTCTATCATCTCATCCTCTGCATGAGCTTTCATTTTACGTGTTAAATTCTTTCCTAATTTCTGCCATTGTGTGACCAGTGTCTATCATTGCTTTTCTTCCACATCCTTTGGAGACCACACACATTTGAAAGGAAGATATGAATCCATTGTCCATGCCTTTTCTGTCTCTGTCTCTCTGTCTCTCTGTCTCTCT
>JAQQSW010011924.1:0-12642 GCA_028646575.1 Pseudocheirus occidentalis | reverse complement strand
TACCAGAAAGTAAGAGAGCAGAGCAGGGGAGGGGCTTTACAGTGGGATTGCTGTTTTAGGGTTGAGGCAGGGGCAAGACAGGGAGAAAATTTGTAATTCAAAAATGTAATGAAAATGAATGATGTAAACAAGAAAACAGATTTAAAATTTTTTTTAAAAAAAGTCATTTTTACAGGTATTTAGAAAGTTTGTCAGGGGGAGATCTCAAGCAAGTCCCTGATTCTACCCCCACCATCTTTTCTCTGCCCCATGTATAACTTCCTTAATGGAGGAGAGACAAGTATTTACAACAAGGTATGTGGTCTTTTAGCATGGTCTGGGCTCTAAAGATCACAGAATTTCACCAAAGAAACTTCCAGAAAAATGAGAATTAATATACCTCTAGTACCATGAATGGAAAGGATCTGGATGTATTTGAACCACTATGACAACTTCACAAAACTGCTGAAGCATTACTCTTTTTCAGAAAGGATTTCAGCTGCTATTTATTCCAAATACATGAAAAGAATGCCCACGATGAGGTATCTGTAAAGTTTTCATTCAGTCTCTGAAGACCCTGAAGACCTTCATGGACATCACTCTTGGTGTTCTTTTGGAATAGGTTCTATTGGAATAGGGTTCTATTCCAATTTTGAACAACTCTAATTATTTGAAAACTGTATTGTTTTGATTTTCCCTTAACATTATGCAAAACTTTCCCTTCTTTGCATTTCTACCCATTTCTTTTCATGTCATGGAGACAAAAAAAAGTGTAAAAAATTTCCACATGACCATCCTTCAAACATTTGAAAAGAAGTAGCATAATATCTACCCCTCCTCACACACATATTTTTCTGTCACCACATGTCTTCTCTAGACTAAACACGACTATTTCTTAACATTAGTCTTCCTTTAATTTTGACTCAAACCCTTTCACCATTCTTTATATTTTTCTCTGTATATTCTCTCCAATTTTATTAATATATTTTATAAACTCTGATGCCCAGAATAGAACACTGGGATAACCTAGATATAGTGGTCTGACTAAGCTAGGGTAGGAAATGTTTATGACCTCCTAGTCCTGGAATTTATGCCTTGTATCTCAAAATGTATTACTCATATTGTTTATTAGCTTTCTTGACTGTCATCCCATATTCCTGGCTCTTATTTAGCTTACCCCACACTAAAATCCCCAGATCTTTTCAGAGGAACTTCTATCTAATTGTTCACTGCCTAAGTTATGCTTGTGAAGCTGATGTTTGAACCTAAATGAAAGAGTTTGCATTTAGGCTTATTGAATTTCATTTTATTAGATTAAACCCTGATTGCTAGCCTGTTCAGATCTTTTCAGAGCCTTGTACCAACCTGAAATTCATTGACCATATCATCTAGGTTTTATTGATGTCATTGATAACAATAAAGAATAGCATAGGGCCAAACATAATTCTCTGGAGTTCATTCCTAGAGACATCTTGCCACACAGAAAATTAACAACTGTTCTTTGAGTCGGATATTTAAGCCAGCTTTAAATCCACCCAAACCAATCCAATGCTCACATCTATCCAACATCCCACAAAAACAGCATGAGCAATTTTAAGAAATGCTTGAATAAATCTAGGTAAACTAAATTTACAGCATTCCCTTCATTTGTCAGTTGAGTAACAGGTCAAAAAAGGAAGTACATTTAGTCTCACAAGACCAAGTACTTGATAAAGCCATACTGGCTTGTTATCACCTTTTGCCCTTATAAGTGTTCACTATCTCTTTAATGATCTATTCTAAAATTTGCTATGGATTTAAAGTCAACCTTGGAATATAATTCATATATTCTGTCCACTTCTCTTGTTTGAAAAATCAGTATTTTTGCTTTTCTCCAATCTCATGCTGTGTCTTCTATATCTAAATATATACTTCCACATTCCCATGACACTGAATTTCCTAGCCCCAGGAAGCATCTTTTTGTTATTTCCTAAACTTCTCTAATTCCTATGATCCAGTTAAAGACATTTAGTCTCTTGGCCTGTTTGGTCCCAGAATCTGCTTGATAGCCTGGGTCTGCTGGAGCCTATACACCATTATTTTTACTCTTTTCTCTGTCCTAATATAATGTTTAATTCAATTTCCCTTCATATCCATACTGCCATATACTCTAGATCACAAGAATGCTTTTAGTGTAATGTTCTTTTAAAAATACTAGATACAATATATACACATATACATAAATGCATACACATACATTTATATACTCTATATACATTCAGAAATAATATTTGAAGGGCTAAAATAAGAAGTGTGGATAAAAGAAGAGTGGTCAGAAAAGAAGAAAGAAGAGAGTAAAGGATGAGTGAAGCTCCACTCAGCTTGGCTTTGTAAATCATTTGTGACAACTGGTTTCTGTGTAACTGCATCTGGAGACTAAGTGATGAAGCTGATTGACAGGTGCAGCTGGGATCCTGAGGGACCAGTCCCCTTGAGGTTCCCAATGCAGAACAATTTTTTCAACCTCCTTTTCACTCTCTCATACACACCACATTTGCATTAACAAAGGTTAATGGGGCCTTTTCTGAAATTTTTGCTAAAGGGCCCAGAATTTAACCTTATGTTACTGAGCTAATGTGTTAATTTGGGAAGTACTTAAGCATAAGGAACTTAAATTAGTCCCATGTTCAGGCCACACCAATCTGGCACCCATGGATAATGTGTCAAGAAGAAGTGATGAGGAGCTTATGAGAATGTACATCCTAAATAACAGATATTTAGAAACCAAACCTAAACTTCAAAGAAAAGGTGACATTAAATGTGAATTTATCAAAAAGACATAATGTTTAATATGAAAGAAAATTTGGTGACAGTTAATAACTTGGGACAAGAAAATGAAATACCATACTTTCGAGCCAATGAAGGATACTTGGTCATTTTACCATTAGACCTAGATCAGGGTTCAACCAAGAACTCTGATATTAAATATTCTGTCAAGATTTTTAATCTCTCACTGGATCTGGAGAAAGAAAGAATAGTCCAAAACCATTGTCTTCAGATACTTACTAGCTGTTTGACCCTGTCTAAGTCACTTAACCTGTGTTTGTCTTGGGTTCATCATCTAATGAATAATAATAAGGAATATTGAAAGCATTCAACTTCCAGCATTGTGGCAAGGATAAAATGAGCTATTTGTAAAATACTTTGCAAATCTTAGAGTACTATATAAATGCTGTTGCTGTTGCTGCTGCTGCTGTTACTTGTATACCTGGAAATAGTAGTGGAGAGTGTACAGGTTACATGTTTGTTGCTGACATTTTCACCAGAGTTTGAGATGGGTTGGAGAAGGAAGGTTATGTAATAAAAACTGACTCTTATCTTGGGCAATCAAAGGTGGAGAAAGGAACAGAAGGCAGTGTTTCAGTTGTATATTAGAGAGGAAAAGGAGAAGGAGACAATTGGTTCATGTCTAACATTTGAGCCATGTGACTTGTGAGACATGTGGGACATGTGAAAAATTGGCTCCAGATTAGACTAAAATTGAAAAGCATTCCTAGAGAGTTGTTTAATTCTGTTGTTCCTCCACAATACCTTAATTATGGTAAAGGAAAAATAAAAATAATAAGAGCCATAGGTTAGAAATTAAAAAGAGAAACTATTTTTAGTATAACTAGACCTGATTATACTGGGAACTAGCTTATGACCTCTAACAAACCATTTCACTGGGTGTCAGTTTCTTCATCTGTAAAATGGGAAGGGTAATACACATTTTTCCTATGTGATAGTTGTTATGTAAACCAAAGCAGGTACGTTATTAAACACTTGGAAAATTATAGAATACTATTAAAAAATAATATTTAGATGATATTTTCCCTAGATTGGTCTGTGAAAGATTTAACAGATGTATAAATTTTATAATTCAAAACCTAAAGCATAGTGAGAAAAACAATGATTCTTTGATCATCATTTTCAGAGATATTTCTTATAGTATCCTCATCTGATCAGAATAGATTTATAGCAGCAAGCTAATTATTACATAACAGAAAATGGGAATAAAATTTTATTTCATCTGCAATTGGATAAGGCACTTTCAAACAATGAGAACTGAAGAAACAGTCATACTCTTTTTGTTTGTTTTGGAATTCCTGAACTGCCCTTCTCATTTTAGAGAAGGAGAGAGTTTAGTACATATTAGGAGTCTTAACAAGCTCTAATCTTCCTCTAACTCCTGCCGAGCCTGCCTACTAGAGTTATAATACCAGTAATAACAGAAAAAAATGGAAAGTTTAGAAGAAAGAAAAATAATTTCAGGGAATTAAAATCTCTAACCAAATTTTTCCTCCATGAGAACTTTGCTACTTGGAAATTGCAGTGTGATATAGTAGAAAGCAGTAGTTTGGTCATCTGAGGATATTGGTTCAATTCTTTTTATCTAATCAGTTAATCCACTTAATCTCTCAGAGTCACAATATCCTCATCTATAATGTCAAATATATAAATATAGATACAGACATTTTAAGTATAGCTAAAGAAAAAGATATAGACTTTGGAAATGGATGATGCAAGAATTTGTTTTGTTTGATTTTGAATATATGTTAAAAGGTTGTTGTTTTCTCTAATGGGGATGGAAAGGAGACAAATATAAAAATTATCACTAAAAACAAAATGATGGTGGAGTCAAAATGGCAGACTAGAGTAAGTACTCAGTTCAACTCTTTCAACATTTCAATCTAAACAACATTAAAGATATGCCTCAAATCAAATTCTGGATTAGTAGAGCTAACAAAAGATCATTGTAAGACATTCTTTCTGTCCAAGTGAACTTAGGAGGTTGGAGAGATCTGTGATAAGGCTGTTGAATTTGGCCGGAGCAGTGTTGGGGACTATGTGGTAGTGACAGAAACAATAGCAACTTTTGAATTTCTCAAGTCAGAAATAGTAAGAGAACCTAGGAACTGCTCAGAAAGAAATTATGGGGAACTCTTGTGCTGTTACTGAACTCAGGACCAGACATTTTTAGGAAGCTCCATTGTTTATATTCAATTTTGAATTATTGTTCAAGGGCAGAGGGGAAATTTTTCTGTTAAGAGGGAATGAGAGCCCTTTTGGTCACAAGAGATTAAGGACCTTGAGGAACAGTATAACTTCTAGTACCAAGCGATTAGGGACCTAAGTATCAGTTGCAATCCCAAGGGAGCAGGAAACCTAAAGATCCTTATTAGCTGCAATCCCAAAGGATCAGGGGTCCTTCTTGGATCAAAACCAGTGTAGACAAAGAGAACAGTGAATATACCCTTCTCCTCAGATGATGCCATGTTGGGAGTACCGTAAATTTCCAAACCCTTAGAACTAACTATGGAAACAATAGCATAAAAAGCCTGAAATTTGAGACAGTGCCTATACCCCTCGTATTGAGAACAGAGCCCAACATTAAAATAAAGTTCAAAATCAAGAGACCGTATTAGAAAATGAGCGAACAAACAAACAAACAAAAAGCACCTGAACATAAAAAAAATCTCCTATGATGATAGGGAAGATCAAGACACAAACTCAGAAGAAGATAATGAACTTAAAGTAGAAATGAGCAATGATTCAAAGAAAAAGAAATGCAAATTGAAAACAAGCCCAATAAGAAATTTTAGAAGAGATAAAATTATCATTTCTGAAATAAAATATGAATGGTAGAGGAAAAATTAGATGAAGAAATGAGAGTGAAAGAAGAAAATTATAAAAAGATGATTAACAGTTCAGTAAAAGAAGTTAAAAAAAAACCTGAACAAAACACTTGAAAAAAAAACAAACAATCAAACTGGTCAAATTGAAAAGGAGATGCTAAATTCTATTGATAAAAATAACTCCTTAAAAAGCAGTACAAGTCAAATGAAAAAGGAGATACAATAGATCACTGAATCACAATTATTCCTTAAAAATTCAAATTACTTAAGTGGAAGCTAATGACTCTGTGATACATTAAAAATGTAGAGAATAATAACTTTTAAAAACAGAATAAACAAAAGAATAAAAAAGTAAAATAACAATAATAAATAGAAGAAACCATAATTGGAAAATAGCTGACCTGAAAATAGATTAAGGAAAAGATAATTTAAGAATTATTAGAGTACCAGAAGAGTCAAAGAAAGAGCCTAGACCTCACATTTCAAGAAATTCCAGAAAGTAAAATAGAAGCTGAAATAATCCGCCAATCATTACCTGATAGAGATCCCCAAATGAAAATTCCCTGGAATATTATAAACAAGTCCCAGAGCTACCAGATAAAAGAAAAAAATATTTCAAGTAACCAGAAAGAAAACATTTAAATAACATAAAGTGACAGTAAAGATCATACAAGATTCATCAGCTACCATGTTAAAGGAGAAGAGGGCTTGGAATATGATATTCAAGAATTAAAATACCTGGGATTAAAATAAAGAATAATTTACCCAGGAAAACTAAGTACAATCCTTTGAGGGCAACATGGATATTTAACGGAATGGAGGAATTTCATAAAGTCCTGATTGAAAAAATAAATAAATAAAACTGAATAGAAAATTTTGCTTTCAGATACAAGACTCAAGAGAAGCAGTATAAAGCAAAATTGAAAGAGAAATAATGAGGGAGTAAGCCTTAAACTGTTAATCTTACTATATAGAAAGATGATACAGGTAATTTATAAGAACTTTATTATTACTATGGAAGCTAGAAGCATCCTATCTGGAAAGAGGATATGGGGGTGATTCAATTGTGTTAGAATAATGTTTAAAATGAATAGGCAAGAAAGAAGGATGCCCTAGTAGAAGGTAGAAGGGAAGGAAAAAATGGAGAAAATTATGTCACAAAAAAGAGGCATAGATGGAAGAACTTTTATAGTGGAGGGGAAAAATTATATAGGGCATAAGAAATGCTCATATTTCATTCATATCTAGATTGACTCAAAGTGATAAAAATAGACCATATATATTCAATCTCTAATAGAAATCTAACATACCTAACAGGGAAGTAGAAGGGGAAGAATATAAGGTAAAAAAGGGTAATTAAAGGGAGTGCAGATTTTTAAAAGGCAGTGATGAGAGGCAAAACAGACTTTAGAGTAAGGACAAGATGAAAAGAGAGAGAAAAGGATAAACAGAAGAAAATAGGATGCATGGAGATGCAAAATTAGTAATTATAACTGTGAATATAAATGGGATGAACAAATACCAAAATCATAACATTATTTAACTAGATGCAGAAAAAATGTTTTTAACAAATACAAAACACATTCCTATGAAGAAAACACTAGAAAGCATAATAATAAATGGACATGTCCTTAAATGATAAGTTGTATAGATCTAAAACTATCAGTAAACATTATCTGTAATAGGTATAAACTAAAAGCCTTCCTAACAAAATCAGAGATGAAGAAAGGATGCTCATTATCACCACTATTAATTAGCATCTACAACTGATATTAAATTGCTTGCCTTCCCAAGAAATAGTTGGGGAGGAAAGGAGAGAAAGAGAATTTGGAATGCATATTTAAAAAAAAGGTTTGCTAAGTTTTTTTTAGGATGTCATTGAGAAAAAAGTAAGTAAAAGAAAAAAAAGCATAGAAACAACTAGTAATTTCATTAAAGGGAATGAAAGTAAGAAGACAACATTCCAAACTTTGTTAGATGCACCCAAAGCAGTACACTGGGGTAAATTTATTTCATTAAATGCATACAACAAAAATAGAAAGAAATAACAAATCAATAAACTGGAAATGCAACTTAAAAGAAAACACTAGAAAATGAACAAAATAAAATGCCCATTTAAACACCAAAATGAAAATCCTTGAAAATCAAAGAAGAGATTAATAAAATGAAAGTTTTAAAAATTGAGCTAAAATATAATACTGAGTTAGTTTTATGACAAATTGAATAAAATTGATTAAGCATTGACTAATTTCATTAAAAATGATAAAAATAAAATTGCTAGTATCAAAAGTGGAAAAGACAAATGCCTCATCAATGAAGATGTAATTAAACCAATTTTAGTAGCTATTTTACCAAATGATATGCCAGTAAAACTGACAAAGTAAATTGGATAACCACAAAATATAAAATGCTCAGATTAACTTAAAAAGAAAATAGAATATTTAAATAATTCTTTCTTAGAAAATGGTCATTGAGTAACAATCAGTAAACTATCTAAGAAAAAGAAAAGTCCCCAGAATTAAATTAATTTACTAGTTAAATTTACAAACCATGTAAGGAAAAAATCATTTCAATACTATATATACTTTCAAAAAATAAGTAAAGGAACCATCCTAAGTTTCTTTTAATCCCTAAACCAAGGAGAACAAAAGCAGTGAAAGAAAACCAAATTTCCCTAATTAATATTAATGCACAATTTAAATGAAAATTCTAGCAAGAAAATTACAGCAATATAGCACAAAGATGACCAGATAGGCTTTGTACCAGAAATGTAAGACTTGTTGAATATTAGAAAAACTATCAGCAAAATTGACCATATCAATAATAAAAACAACATAATTCAAGTGATCATCTTAATAGATGCAGAAAAAAGGCTATTTTTCTTACAAAAAACCCCACACTCATTCCTATTAAGAACACTGGAAAACATAGGAATAAATGGAGCTTTACTTGGTAGGATAATCTAAAATGATCAGCAAGCATTATCTATAACAGAGATAAACTAGAAGCTTTCCCACTAAGATCAGAGGCGAAGGACTGATATTCATTGTCATTACTAGTACTCATTATTGTACTCAAAATGCTAGCTACAATAGTAAAACAGGAAAAAGAAATTGAAGAAATAAAAACAAGTAATGAGGAAAAAAACTATCATATCTTTCATATGATATGACATCTTAGTTATATAACCCCAGAAAACAAAATAAAATAAAAAGTTGACACAATTAATAACTTTATCATTTGCCAGATATAAAACAAACCCACATAAATCATTAGCGTTTCTATTTTTTGTGTGTTTATAAGTTTGTCATTCATTTTTAGATGACCAATGACATCACTGAATGATGTCCTGAATTTCAAATAAATTGAATTTAAGTGGGGCAAGGTTGCAGTCAACCTTTCTCTCTCTTCCAGAGTCATGGAACTCCAGTGGCAAAACAGAAGTCAGGATGATTGGTGGTGACATGGAATGGTCTTGGCATTTTCAAATAATGCTCTAAGCACTGTACAACACCCACTATAACTGCTTTCATGGCTGTTGGAAGAAATTATTCTCATCTGCTATATCACCAGGAAAAGTTTTTAAATGCTTGGGGCTTGAGGCCTCTTAACTACCCTTAGCCTTTATATTTCATCTACCAAGATGGTTTTACTAGGATGTAGTCACTGTGTATACTATAACTTCTTTGAGTTTCAGGTGAGAGTTGGATGAATGTGGATTAGCAGTTCTGAACAGAATTTACCAAGCTCTCACAACAACAGCACTTTTATATACTACCAACAAAAGCCAACAGGAAGAAATAGATAAATTTCACTTAAAATAATTGCAGACAATATAAAATTCTTGCAAGTCTACTTGCCAAGACAAACCCAGAGATTATATAAATACAATTACAGGACATTTTTCACATAAATAAAATCAGATATAAACAACTGGAGAAATATGCATTGTTTATGAATATGCTGAACCACTATAATAAGCATGACAATTGTGCCTAAGTTAATTTACTTCTTCAATACCAATCAAATTACCAAATAATGATTTTATAAAGCTTGAAAAATAAATAACAAAAGTCATCTGGATAAACAAAATGAAAAGAATAACAAGGAAATCCATGAAAAAATGTAGAGGAAAGTGGCCTGGCAGTTCCAGATTTCATGGTATATTACAGTAACTAATTATCAAAGCCATCTATTACTGGTTAAGTAATAGAATGTTGGATCAGTGGAATACATTAGGCATATAACATATAGTAGTCAATTACCATGGTAACCTAGTGTTTGATAAATGCAAAGATTCAAGCATTTGGGGTAAGAAATGACCATTTGACAAAGATTTCTGTGAAAACTGTAAAGCAGGAGTGTCTAGTGGTGCAGTGGGTAGAGCCATGGCTTTGAAGTCAGGAGGATGTCGAGTTCAAATCTGGTTTCAGACACTTAACACTTACCAGCCATGTGACCTTGGGCAAGTCACTTAACCACAATTGCCCAGCCTTCCCTCCTACCCCACAAAAAAGCCAAGAAAGAAAACTGGAAATCAGTTTGGAAGAAAAGCAGACTAATGTCTCATACCCTATACTAAGATAAGGTCAAAATAGATATCTAATTTTGACACAAATGGTGATATCATAAGTAAATTCAGGGAGCACAGAAAACCATATCTCTCAGATCTATGGATAAGGTGAGTTTATGAACAAATAGGAATTAGAGAATATCTCTGGATGTAAAATGAACAATTTTGATTAAAGAAAATTTAAAAGACTTATCCACAAACAAAAAGAATGCAGCCAAAATTAGAAAGGAAACAAGAAGCTAGAAAAATTTTTACTACAAACAAAAGCCTCATTTTTCAAATATAAAGTAAAATGAGATGAATTAATTAAAAAAATAAGAGACAACTTCCTGTTGATAAAAGTTCAAAGGATAAGAAGAGACAGTTATCAGAAAAAGAAAGCAAAGCTATCAATGCACACATGAAAAAATGCTATAAATCACTATTGATCAAAGAAATACAAATTGAAAGAACTCGGGCTGGTTATCAGATTGGCTAAGATGACAGAAAAAGAAAATGTCAAATGTCTCAAGGGAGGTGGAAAAATTGGGACACTAATATACTGTTGGTGGAATTTACTAGCCCAAACATTTTGGAGAACAATTTGGATTTATACTCAAAGAAGTATAAAACTGTGTGTACTCTTTGATTCAACAGCACCACTACCAGGTCTGTATTCCAAAGTGATGAAAGAAAAGGAAATATGACCTATTTACAAATAAATACTTATAGCAGATTTTTTTGTGGTATTAAAGAGCCAGACATTCAAGGGAGGCTTATCAGTTGGTGAATGGCTGAACAAATTGTGGTATATGATTGTAACTGAATATTTTAGTGCTATACAAAAAGACAAGCAGAATGGTTTCAGAAAAATCTGGAAAGCTATATATGATTTCATGCAAAATGAAAAGAACATCACCAGGATAACACTGTACACAGGAAGAACAATATTACAAAATGAACAACTATAAAACAGTGAACTACTCTGATCAAAACAATGATCCAAAGCAATTCCATAGGACCTAACATGAAAAATGTTATCCACCTCCAGTGAAAAAATTGATTAAATCTGAATGCAGACTAAAGCATACTTTTTTGCTTCTAAAATTTTAAGATTTTCTGTTTGTATTTTCTTTTGCGACCTTGACCATAATAAAATGTGGTTTTTTTTGTTGTTGTTTCATTAATTCACATGTATAATTGATATAAAATTCCTTTCCTTCTCAGTGAGAGGTGAGGGAAGAGAAGAAGGGAAGGAATTTGAAACTCAAATTCTTAAAATTTTCATGTGTAACTGGGAGATATTTAATCTTTTTTTAGAAAGAGAAAATAACAAAGTTATAAGAATGCATACTTATTCTATGGTCAGTATACATTTCTTATTTCCATTAATTTGATCACCCCCTCAAAACCTGATGGAGATAGCCCAGGGCATTAAACCCAAGAGCATTGGAACTGACAATGTATACCAAAACATTAGTTTTCTTTTTTCCAAATCCAGTTCCCATAGTTATTAGCTGATAAACAACTCTTATGAAGAGGCAGTGGGCCATCCTCATCAAATGTCAATTGACTTCCACTCTAAATAAAGCAAGGCAGCACAAATGAAAGAGCAAGGAACCCTAAGGGAGATATGGGAGGTACTATGTTTCAGTCAAATAAAAATACCAATACAACCTTGACCAGTATCTCCCCTCAGAGTTTTAAGGAGACAGGCTAAGACCTGTGCCCAAGATCCCAAAATTGTTATTGTTATTGAATGTTTCAAGATAAGAAAACGATGTTATTTTAATTTTGAAAATTAAACAAAAAGAGTTATTTTCTTCTTTGTCCCTGTACCCTAAGAGACCATGGGATTCCTCCATCTGACTTGCAGTTGAAATCTTCTAAATCTTCTCTATCCCATTAGAATATGAACTTCTTGAGAGTATTGATTGCCTTATTTTTTATTTGCATATGTAGGTCTTTGCATATATTGGGTGTTTTATAAATACATTTATTTATTTCTTTATTCAAATAATGTGTTTTAAAAATCTTTTTATGATAATGATGATAATGATGACATTCAGAATGATGACAACTCAAAATTATGTAGCATTGTTAAATTTACCATTAGATTTTCTGAAAATAACCCTAAAAGGTGGTGGTATAAGAATAACTATCCTCATTTTAGAGAAGAAGAAACCAAGGCTTTAAGAATGTAAGTGACTTACCCAAGTTTTCCTGGAGTATAAAATTTGGACTTAAATTCTGGTTTTTTAACTTTGGTAAGTGATTTTCTATATCTAAACCTTAATTTCTTCATATAAGTTGAAGAGTTGAACTATATATTAAACTTTTTCCCCCAGTTCTAGCATATGTAACCTAAAAACTCCAAGAAAAATACCTAACATTAGGGCAATAGGGGAAGGAAGAGTTGTTACCCATTACACACCTCTAGGAAGTGTCCCATAATGT